>OX456524.1:132690588-132967647 GCA_949748255.1 Eustalomyia histrio | reverse complement strand
AACAGCTGTTAATGCAACAGTAGCATATTGTTGAAAATGTTTTAAAAGTGCGTTATGATAAATTGTTTCAACTATGTTTGGTTTGGTTGGTCTGTCTACTAAAGGTTGTGTAAGTAACAGATTTATTGCAATGTTATTAAATTTTCGTTGAAAATTTTAATAATAATTGGATAATATTGAATTTGCTAGTGTCTACTTATAGGCAATCAATTGAAAAGTAAAAGCTATCCTTATGTTGGACTATTTTGTAAAAAGTTTATTAATAGATTAATAAATAGCTATGCTATAAGATGATTTTTTTTATTGAAATAAAAGGAGGTATGGATTCTTATTGATTTTTCTTTAGCCTTAAAGCATGCTATATATTTTACTGAAATTGATTTTCATAAATAGTTTTTAAATTTTTTTAATTATGAAATACTTATAAGTCCCGACGAATAAGTTTTATATATAGTCAAATTACTAACTTGATATAATTATATATTTATATATGTGGCCGTATGTAACGATATATATGTAAAGGGTGATTAAAATTTTAAGGGCCGATGTTGAATGTGAACCACACCTTAACGTCAAGTTTTTTTCTGCATTCCATTTGACATTTAAAGTTATTCAGGCTTATTATAAAAATGGGCGTTCAAATCAAATTGCATATCGTGCACTTCGTGGATTTTTTCGGTTAATTTAATCGTCCCAAATGTGCGTACATTCGGGAAAATCGTGCAAAATTTAAGCAAAACCGGGTGTGTAGGATATGTGAAAACACCAGTGCACGCTCGTATAGCTTGTACTGCAGAAAATATTGCTGCTGTTCGCGATAGTGTGGCTGAAGAGACGTCCACCTCAACTCGTCGTCGTGCCCAACAATTGCACCTCTTACGCTCGTCGTTGTTGAACATTATGCATAAAGACTTGCATTTACACGCAGGTGCAATTGACTCAAGAACTAAAGCCTCTCGACCATTCCAAACGTCGTCAATGGTCAGAATGGTGGCAAGGAATGGCAACAGTGGATGATCCATTTTCGAAGAAAATCATCTTCAGTGATGAGGCACTTTTCACCTCAGTGGATTCGTCAATAAGCACAATTGCCGCATTTGGGCGAATGATAATGTGATTGTCGAAAAACCAATGCACCCACAAAGAGTGACTGTTTGGTGCGGTTTATGGGATGGCGGCATCATCAGGCGGTGCCACTTGCCACACAGCTAACGAAACAATGGCTCTTTTGCGCGACAAATTCAATGGCCGTGTTATCTCCCGTAGTGGCGATGCAATTGGCCGCCCAAAATCATGTTGGACTTCTTTCTTTGGGGTTATTGAAAGAAAAGGTGTACGTCGATAAACCAGCAACAATTCAAGAGCTTAAGGATGAGATAATTCGGCACATTAACGGCATAGAACCTCAATTATGCCTCAGCGTCATCGAAAATTTGGACCATCGTATGGAGGTGTGCCGCCGAGGTCGCATCTACCATTTTTGTTCCATACACAATTGAACCATACCATATTATCATAATAAAAAGAAATGACAATAATTTCCTAAATAATTTGTATTTTATTCAAAATCAACATCGGCCCTTAAAATTTAACCACCCTTTACATATAAAGGGTGTCCCAAGAAGAACGCAGTTTTTAAATTTTAAATAAAACACAGATATTTAAAAAAAAATCGTGAAACTTTATTATATCGTAAAGTAGACAGAATGAGGTTATGTATGGAAGAATATATCGTGCAGATGGCCGCCGCGGCTTTGCTGGCATGCACGCGATCTTTTAATGAAATTTTCAATGACCGTTTTGCATGAATGCTGCTGTATTTCATTAATGCAGCGTCCAATTTCCTCTTTTAAGGCTTGAGTCGTCGTCGGCTTATTCGCGTAAACCATCGACTTCAAAAAACCCAAAAGAAAAAAATCTAATGGTGTTAAATCGCACGATCTAGGCGGCCAATTCTGATCTCCAAAACGCGAAATAACACGACCGGGAAATGACTGATGCAGCAATTGAATTGTTTCTCTGGCTGTATGACATGTGGTGCCGTCTTGTTGGAACCACATGCCCTCCACATTCATTTCTTCAATTCTAGGCAAGAAAAAACTGGTTATCATTTCACGATACCGAACACCATTGACTGTTTGCGCTTGACCTGCCTCATTTTCATAAAAAAAGGTCTAATGATTCCTCCAGCCCAAAAACCACACCACACAGTGACACGTTGTGGATGCATTTGCTTCTCGTGAATCACTCGAGGATTTTCCTCACCCCAAATGCGACAATTCTGCCTATTGACGAAGCCATCAAGATGAAAATGGGCCTCGTCACTGAAGATGATTTTATCGGCAAAATCAGCATTTTCATGTTGTCTCTCCAATACCCAATTAACGAACTCCCTTCGCTGTCCATGGTCAGCTGGCTTCAGTTCCTGAGTCAATTGAACTTTGTATGCATGAAGATGCAAATCTTTCGTCAAAATTCGCTGCAAAGTGGATTTAGAGACACCAATTTGCTGAGCTCGGTGTCGAATTGAGGTGGATGGAGTTTGAGCGACATCATCACGTACAGCTGCGACATTTTCGGTCGATCGACCTGGTCGATGGCGCGTTGTTGTCTTTACATCACTAACAGACCCAGTTTCGGCAAATTTATCCATTAATCTCTTTACAGTTGACTCTTTTGGAGCATTATTGTGACCCCAAATTGATCGCAATTTGCGAACTGTAGCCGCAAAACTTTCACCATTTTGGTAAAACAATGTAGCGCTCCATTTTTACTAACCTCGTACCTTCTACTAGCAAACAATAACAATTGTTCAAATGTCAAACAATGACACTTCGAATGTTGCCAGATTTAAAAATTGCGTTCTTCTTGGGACACCCTTTAGTTGTTTAAAAAAAAATTTAATATAGCGTTTATACGTATCATTATTATGTATCATTATCATTATCTAATTAGATATGATTGAATCTTAATAGATCTGCTCTTATAGGGTATATGTAAATACATTTTACTATAATAAATGAAAAAACATTTATTTTTTAAGCATTGGTGGGTAAAATTTTGACATTTATTTTAACTGATTATATCAGTTGTTTCTTACGGATGTGTCAGTTGATTAATCAACATTTAAAAATAAATAACAAATGGCATTTAATTTAAATGAAAATTAAGTAGACCGGTTTTTAAATGAAATATCATTTCTTTTAAATGATATTTTCAGTTATTTTAACTTACAAACATTTTTAAGTGTAGAATTTCTGATATGTACTAGTGAATCTCTAGTTCCAATGTCAACACCAAGTCAATAGTTGTGTAGATTCGCAATGACACGCATATGTTAAATGTCTACAGCAGAAAGCGTTGGCTGGGGCATAATTGGTCAGTAGTACTGGTGACAAAGTCACTAGTGAATCAGTACAGTTTCAACATTTCCTACAGGGAAGATTCACATTAACCAGAACTAACACATACATACGTACTTACATACACTCACTCACTCACTCATTTAAACACCCAAACATACACACTTCTTCATATGTTTGTGGGTATTTTTTTTCTTAATGAAAACAACAACAAAAATATCTAGCATGTTTATAGGCGTCTAGTATATTGTTTGTTATATTGTATTTTTTATATATCAATGTATATAAGATGACACCACGTAACTGATTGTTAAATTTCCAACTGAAGTCCTTTGGCTTCCTTATTATAAGTGGTAATTTTTTGATCGTCAGTTATGAGTATTCAACTTATGACCATCATTGATTTGCTGCTGCTACTTTAATATTATGTATGCATCATCAAAATTGTAGCTTTGAAATCCATTTCTCTTTATAGCAATTTTGATATGTGTCTAGGATTTATTCCTACACACGAATAGTACCTACTATGTGTGTGTAAGTTTAAATATTTTCACAAAACACATGTGATGTTGTTTTGGATTATGGTTTCTTTTTTGTTTTGTGTTTTCGTGTTTCATATGCCTGTTAACGTTTTTGTTTTATTGCAAAAATGTTAATACGTCATTGTTTGTTGTGTGTAGGAAAGTGGGGCTTTTAGAAGTTTATTCTTTGGACTAGACACAAGAATGGGCAACAGCTGTTAATGCAACAGTAGCATATTGTTGAAAATGTTTTAAAAGTGCGTTATGATAAATGTTTCAAACTATGTTTGGTTTGGTTTGGTCTGTCTACTAAAGGTTGTGTAAGTAACAGATTTATTGCAATGTTATTAAATTTTCGTTGAAAATTTTAATAATAATTGGATAATATTGAATTTGCTAGTGTCTACTTATAGGCAATCAATTGAAAAGTAAAAGCTATCCTTATGTTGGACTATTTTGTAAAAAGTTTATTAATAGATTAATAAATAGCTATGCTATAAGATGATTTTTTTTATTGAAATAAAAGGAGGTATGGATTCTTATTGATTTTTCTTTAGCCTTAAAGCATGCTATATATTTTACTGAAATTGATTTTCATAAATAGTTTTTAAATTTTTTTAATTTATGAAATACTTATAAGTCCCGACGAATAAGTTTTATATATAGTCAAATATAACTTGATATAATTATATATTTATATATGTGGCCGTATGTAACGATATATATGTAAAGGGTGATTAAATTTTAAGGGCCGATGTTGAATGTGAACCACACCTTAACGTCAAGTTTTTTTCTGCATTCCATTTGACATTTAAAGTTATTCAGGCTTATTATAAAAATGGGCGTTCAAATCAAATTGCATATCGTGCACTTCGTGATTTTTTCGGTTAATTTAATCGTCCAAATGTGCGTACATTCGGGAAAATCGTGCAAAAATTTAAGCAAACCGGGTGTGTAGGATATGTGAAAACACCAGTGCACGCTCGTATAGCTTGTACTGCAGAAAATATTGCTGCTGTTCGCGATAGTGTGGCTGAAGAGACGTCCACCTCAACTCGTCGTCGTGCCCAACAATTGCACCTCTTACGCTCGTCGTTGTTGAACATTATGCATAAAGACTTGCATTTACACGCAGGTGCAATTGACTCAAGAACTAAAGCCTCTCGACCATTCCAAACGTCGTCAATGGTCAGAATGGTGGCAAGGAATGGCAACAGTGGATGATCCATTTTCGAAGAAAATCATCTTCAGTGATGAGGCACATTTTCACCTCAGTGGATTCGTCAATAAGCACAATTGCCGCATTTGGGCGAATGATAATGTGATTGTCGAAAAACCAATGCACCCACAAAGAGTGACTGTTTGGTGCGGTTTATGGGATGGCGGCATCATCAGGCCGGTGCCACTTGCCACACAGCTAACGAAACAATGGCTCTTTTGCGCGACAAATTCAATGGCCGTGTTATCTCCCGTAGTGGCGATGCCAATTGGCCGCCAAAATCATGTTGGACTTCTTTCTTTGGGGTTATTTGAAAGAAAAGGTGTACGTCGATAAACCAGCAACAATTCAAGAGCTTAAGGATGAGATAATTCGGCACATTAACGGCATAGAACCTCAATTATGCCTCAGCGTCATCGAAAATTTGGACCATCGTATGGAGGTGTGCCGCCGAGGTCGCATCTACCATTTTTGTTCCATACACAATTGAACCATACCATATTATCATAATAAAAAGAAATGACAATAATTTCCTAAATAATTTGTATTTTATTCAAAATCAACATCGGCCCTTAAAATTTAACCACCCTTTACATATAAAGGGTGTCCCAAGAAGAACGCAGTTTTTAAATTTTAAATAAAACACAGATATTTAAAAAAAAATCGTGAAACTTTATTATATCGTAAAGTAGACAGAATGAGGTTATGTATGGAAGAATATATCGTGCAGATGGCCGCCGCGGCTTTGCTGGCATGCACGCGATCTTTTAATGAAATTTTCAATGACCGTTTTGCATGAATGCTGCTGTATTTCATTAATGCAGCGTCCAATTTCCTCTTTTAAGGCTTGAGTCGTCGTCGGCTTATTCGCGTAAACCATCGACTTCAAAAAACCCAAAAGAAAAAAATCTAATGGTGTTAAATCGCACGATCTAGGCGGCCAATTCTGATCTCCAAAACGCGAAATAACACGACCGGGAAATGACTGATGCAGCAATTGAATTGTTTCTCTGGCTGTATGACATGTGGTGCCGTCTTGTTGGAACCACATGCCCTCCACATTCATTTCTTCAATTCTAGGCAAGAAAAAACTGGTTATCATTTCACGATACCGAACACCATTGACTGTTTGCGCTTGACCTGCCTCATTTTCATAAAAAAAGGTCTAATGATTCCTCCAGCCCAAAAACCACACCACACAGTGACACGTTGTGGATGCATTTGCTTCTCGTGAATCACTCGAGGATTTTCCTCACCCCAAATGCGACAATTCTGCCTATTGACGAAGCCATCAAGATGAAAATGGGCCTCGTCACTGAAGATGATTTTATCGGCAAAATCAGCATTTTCATGTTGTCTCTCCAATACCCAATTAACGAACTCCCTTCGCTGTCCATGGTCAGCTGGCTTCAGTTCCTGAGTCAATTGAACTTTGTATGCATGAAGATGCAAATCTTTCGTCAAAATTCGCTGCAAAGTGGATTTAGAGACACCAATTTGCTGAGCTCGGTGTCGAATTGAGGTGGATGGAGTTTGAGCGACATCATCACGTACAGCTGCGACATTTTCGGTCGATCGACCTGGTCGATGGCGCGTTGTTGTCTTTACATCACTAACAGACCCAGTTTCGGCAAATTTATCCATTAATCTCTTTACAGTTGACTCTTTTGGAGCATTATTGTGACCCCAAATTGATCGCAATTTGCGAACTGTAGCCGCAAAACTTTCACCATTTTGGTAAAACAATGTAGCGCTCCATTTTTACTAACCTCGTACCTTCTACTAGCAAACAATAACAATTGTTCAAATGTCAAACAATGACACTTCGAATGTTGCCAGATTTAAAAATTGCGTTCTTCTTGGGACACCCTTTAGTTGTTTAAAAAAAAATTTAATATAGCGTTTATACGTATCATTATTATGTATCATTATCATTATCTAATTAGATATGATTGAATCTTAATAGATCTGCTCTTATAGGGTATATGTAAATACATTTTACTGCCAAATCTGATCAAATTTATTGCCATATCTAAAGGGAACTGAAAAATTTGCTGATTTTTATGGCAAGATATGAGCAGATCTAATCAAAAAGGATTATTTTTGATGCCAGATCATTTAGAATTTCAGAAAAGATATGCCAAATTTTGTAATGTTTTTGTGTAGATTTGATGTCAAATCATAGCCATATGAGCCGATTAAATATTTTGTTTAAAATATTACCCGATACAAATATGATAACTTTTTGAAATTTCTGTTTTATCGATTATAAATTCCATATCAAATTGGATCTGATTGTATATGGTCTCCAGATGTGATTAGATTTGATCAGATATAATTAGGTCTCAAATTTGTGTTCAATTTTAAGATCTGGTCAGATCTAATCTTTATGTTGTAAAGAGTGGTCCAACTTCATGTATCTTTTTAAAAATTAAATGTGAATGAACTAAACTTAATTTCTTTTGATATGTTATGGGTTTATTATAATTAACAAATATTCCCATTTTATTCATGTGGCTGCCGCGGTTGTCTACGCAGTAGCTCATCGTGTCAGTTCAATTTTCCAAAATTTTGTTGACGATTTCTGGTTTTATCTTACATTTTATCATTGCTGGATTAGTTGCTTATCATCGGTTTTTAACGACACCCACAAGAAAAAGGCCAAATGACATCGCAGAGACGACTGATAATAGAAATATAAAGATTTTTTGATGAGCTTTGGGTCATGTTGCGCCATCCTGCTTAAACCAAAAATTATACAAGTTCATATCTTTCATTTCAGCTCACAAAAAAATGTCCGTAATCATGGCTTTGGAACGCTCACCGTTGACTGAAATACCATTTCTAGCAGCACTTCAAAAAAAAAAAAAAAAAATAATGGGCCAATGATGCCAGCACTCCAAAATTTACACCAAACTGTCACTCTCTGTGGATTTTTTGGCTTCTCAACAATAATGTTCTGGTTTTCCGATCCCTAGATGCGGAAATTTTGTTTGTTGACGTAACCGCCGAGATAGAAATGCGCCCGGTGAGGAAATATGATTTTTCGTACAAATTCGACGTCCGGTTGGAGCTTCTTCTGTAAGGCCCAAACTGCCTTCAATTGATGAGTCAATTGGACATTGTAAGCAAATAATCCGAGACTTTTCTGCAAAATTCTCATCATGTGAAATGCCGATATGTTGAGATCGATGTTCTTTGATTTAATTGCACAATCAGTTTGGGCATAAACTAAACAAATAATGATTTTAAAATTCTACTAAAGATTGATTGGGGGAGCGTGATATCATGGTACAGTAGACCACAATGTCTACAGCTTTTTATAAATAAAATGTTGTTTCCTCTCTCTCTCTCTCTCTCCCTCTCTATCTCCATCTTTCCTTCTCTCCCTCTCTATCTCCATCATTCTCTCTCTCTTTTCTAAAAAACTACTAAACAACACAGGCGTTTTGAAAATTTATTTTTATCGCTTAATTTTTGACTGAAGCAAAAAATTAGAAAAAGTTGTTCGTTGAATATTTTAACGCCCTGATTTACAATTTTTTGTGATCATTTTAATTTTAAATGGACTGAAATTACCCTAAAAAATAGGAGATAAATCGTTAAAATTAACAACGAAAAAAACCCTCAAATAATTTTACTTTTTGAGTCAAAAAAAAAAAAAATTGGAGGTATAGTCAGTCCAACCAAAAAGTATATAATTTTCTATAGAGTATTTTTCCCGCTCTACCAGAAATTCAACATGGTACAGAGTTCAGCGGCAACATTTTTAAATGAGAGGGCAACATTTTCAATGTTGCTAAAGTGTTGAAAAACATTAAATTTGGTGTATGCAGTGCTGCCACATAAAGAGAGTAATTTTTTATCCCAGTTTTTGGGATTCTTAACTGTTTACCAGTTTTTTCATGAAAATATTTTTTTTCAAATTAATGCAGTTTTTATAGGTTTTTAGATATATGTTGCAACAGTTAATAGCATATTTATTCTCTTTATTATATATTTTTACCATAGAAATGGGAAATAATGGATATAAATAGACATAGTTGGTCAATGTGTGTGTATACACTTATAGCCTGTTCCTCTATTTCGAAAGAACACGTTCGTTCGCTTTCTAGTCGAAAGAAAACTGATTTGGGTTTCTCTAACTCTATTTCTATGCGAACGATGACTCGAACGACAAGTCGAATGAAAACGTAACTGTTTTCATACAAAATTTGGTTTCTCTATTTCGAACAGCTCGAACGCAAATGTCAAAATCAGTCACTTGCTATTTTTTGTCGAGTAAATATATATTTGATATTTTTAAAAGCAAAATGAAGTAAAAAAGCAATGGATAACAAAAAGTAAGTACAAAATAATACAAATATTTATAGTTTATTAAAATTTTAAATTTTAGTTAAAAAAAATCAACAATGGACCATCCGAAGACGCTTGTATTTTATATGGAAGAAAGGCCTGATTTTGCCAGAAGGACTCTGGTGTTCGGAGCAAACAAATTTTCCGCAGAGGATGAAAATTTGACCAGAAAACTAAACTCCGTTTCACCCCCTATTACGCTGTTGCTGAGTGGAAAAGGTATGTGTGTGTTGTTTGTGGCTTACGTTTGCCCAAGAAACTCATATTTACATTTTTTATTTTACATCTTTTATTTTACAAGGACTTTAGCAGTGACCGCACCGAACAGACAACAGCCAACAGAAAAGCTCTTCAAACAACCAATCGATAACAAAAATTTTCACAAATAAACATACTTTCCAAATAAAAATTGATTTGTTTATTGTTATTTTTTTTATTTCATTTGTCATATACAGCTGATCACTGTTAAACAGGGTTGTTTTTGTCTTTAAGCAGTTTAGTAGTATTTTTGCTACTTTTAAAGAAAATTTTAACAAATGCTCAAAATATATGATCTGGCATCTCTGTGATTTGTAAATGCGTAAGAAACAAAAATTGACACACGTAAGTCAAGTCGATCGAAGCCTTTCGAAATAGAGAAACCCAAATTGACTCGAATTCGAGTGACTTGCTATCGTTCGACTAGTTTTTCGTTCGAGATCGAGGAACAGGCTATTAAATACTTTTCATGTCACAATGTTATGTTTGAATTCGTAACTATTTTTTAACACAATTGCAAATTTTTGTTGTATATTTTTACTTTATTAGATATGTCTAATTTTAGTAAAAAATAAATAGTATATTGAACAAATATTATATTTTTATATAAAAAATCTGAAAAAATAGATGAATAAAATAAAAAAAACATTTTTTTTATGAAATAATCTGAAAAATCTCTAGCATCCCAAAGGCAGCACCGCTAAACACTACTAAAAGTTGCCGACCAAAACTCACCTTTGTTGCCGCCAAATTATGTTCGTGTTCTAAGAGAGTACTAAAAAGTTCGTGAGAGAGAAACATACTCTATAGAAAGTTATATACTTTTTGGTCCAACAACGAAGTGCAGATAAAACATTTATGTGGTAAACTCAGGGAAAAACTTTCATGTTGATGAATTCTTCATCATATTGATAAAATTCTTCTTCATGTTATGTACTTTTGAAGTTTTCCTAATTATGATGAATTGTTTCGTACAAATTGCTGACAAATGCTACTGATCAAATGAATATAAAAACTAACTACAACCAACCATCTTTGTCTCATATAAAGGAGTTTCACTGTACTTAGTTGCAAAACCATTTCTCATTAATTTCCTTAAACCTTCAATCAATATCTCTTCAAAATCCTACAAAATTCTTTTATAAACCACATAAATTAAAGAAATTGATAACCGCAATTACCTTAAAAGCTACTTCTTACTAACATCACAACAACAATATTTCCTTGGCAATACATACTCACAAACCCATAAAAACCCAATAACCAATGAAAAATATTACAAATTACATGTTTTATAGCTTACAGAGAAAAATATAAAAAAAAATAAAACATTTTGGTCAATTGAACATTTAAGCGTCAATAAAAAATCCAAACTTGAAAAAAAATACCAGAAATTATTTTCAAAGCATGAAAAAACTCAGAAAATAAGACACGTTCAAACATAAATTCTTAAAAAACAGCAAAAAAAAAAGGTAGAAACGTAATAAAGACCATAAAAACACAAAAGGAAAGCTAAAAAAAAAATAAGCTAAAGACTTTATAAACTTCTTGGTACTATGTATTTTGAATAACGTTCTCTAACAAATATTGTAAAATTAACCATATATTTTCTGTAATTTCACGCTCCTTGTTTTATAAGACAAAACAGCAAAAAAAAAAGTCATCCTAAAAGTATACTATAATTTGCAAATATTAAGTGAACCCTAAAAGTTAGGCAATGGTTATTATATTTATATTCCTTTTAAGGTAAATAAAATGTAATATAAAACAAATTGTTTATGTTTTAGTGTAAACATTTATAAATAAGAAAAACAAAAATAAAATTTTGTTTAGTTCTTTATGTTTATCATTTAAATAATTGACAATTTTGGGTATTTGAGACTTTTTTTAAAAAAAACAAATAGGGTTAAAGGTGTGCTATAGATATTTTAACTGTGTTACTGCCTCTATTTCGTGTTTGATGTCTTAAATATTAATTGCTTGTAATTAGGGGTAGTTCTCATTTGTTTAATATTACAAATTGTTGCCAGTATACGATGAATAATAAATAATAAGGAAATATGATACGAGTATTTTGGAAAAAAAATTTCACTTTGTCAGTTTATAAAAAAATCGTACAACAACAAACTTACCTTTATGGATGTTTGGTAGATGTCGTTTGTTAAAGTTGTATAGTAGTTAATTAAACCTGCAATTAGTTAAATAAAGATATATTATTGTAATTATATTGCGGTTTTGTGTTTTGTTGCATATAAGAAATTTTAATAAATTGGAAAATTCAAGCATACTTTTTGGGGGGTTGGGAAGTTGAAGTAAGTTTTTAAGGAAAAATAAATAAAAATCAAAAATGTTAAGTTTAAGTTTAGATAAGGTTAGGTTCAAAAAGAAGAATTGGAAAAGCAGACACTTTTCACAACCGACGCAGGTAAACAAAATATGCAGGAACACTTAAGCCCGAAAGTCGGCTTGTTGTGGGCTCCCTAAAAATAGTTTAATTTTAAGTTAAAATGGAAAACCTTCAACGAAGGTCATAAGATGTAAAAAAATATGAAAAACTAGTAAAAAATAAAATCATTTATATGAAACCCTGCAACAAATATATTTTAAATTGAGCCCTGATCCTTATTTTGTAAACTGGGCAGAAAATATGGGAAGCAAATACTGGGAAGATGGGTATATATGGAGACTAGGTCCAAATACGACCCCATTTTCTTTAAATTTGTGTACCTGATTTATGGTCCCATATAATATTTGCAACCCAATTTGTTTACCAGGTATCTACGGTTTTGTGTGTCTAATTACTATTTAAGATTAATTCAGTAAGGACCATTCTGTAGGAGGTACGTCTGTATAGACCGATTCTAATTAGAACTATTGTCAGCGAATGAAGATCTTCATAATCTGCATAAGACATATATCAATCGTCTCACGTTACACGCGAATACTGCGACTTTAATGCTCAGAAGACTAAAGGGTACTACGGGATTACCTGATCACTTCCTTTGAAGAAGAAAATTATTCTTTTCAGTAAATTTTTTTAACGTTTTTATTATTGTTAATAGTGCATAAAATATGTGAAATCGGAAGACATAGTTTGAGGTTGGGGGGGGGGTCAGTAAGTTCGTGACATTTTTGAAATGGTTTTTGGTTAAAAAATCATTTTATTTTTCAACATAGTCTTATTCAATCTCAATACACTTTGTCCAACGTTTCTGCAATTTTTTTATCGCTTCCATCAAAATGGGTTTGTTTGTGAGATGATTTCGTTGTTGTAGTCAAATCTCTTTCCGCCGAGCTATTTCTTTAGGTTTGGAAACAAGAAATATGAAGGCGGATCAATAAGTCCGTGACTTTTCGAACTTCTCTCCTTGTTATATGAAATGCAACACTGCTGCCATCAAGTACCATCTGTTAATAGACTACTGTCAAATTTTAAGCAAGTTCCGTCATTTACTTTGCGTTTAACAGCAGGATTTTTCGAGGTCTATAAAATAGGCATTTGTTGGATCAATAATTTCATCTGTGGAGCTAAATCTCTTTCCACCGAGCCATTTCTTTAGGTTTGGAAATAGGAAATAGTCACTGGGGGCTAAATCCGGAGAATATGGTGAATTAGGGGGCAATTCGTAGTTTACTTCATGGATATTTGTCATGGAAACAAAACTGTCACACGATTTCGTTGGTGGTTGACTGTGAGCAAACGCGGCAACCATCTTGCGGAAAGTTTTCTCATACTGAGCCATGTGAGATGCCTATGTCTTCCACAATCTATCGCACATTCAATCTCCCATCGGCCAACACCATATCGTGAATTTCTTCAATTGTTGTGGGTGTAGAGACCACAACTGGGCATCCAGAACGTTCGGCTTGTAAGGCCACAACGAAAGTCAGTAAACCACTTTTTTACCTTTGAAATCGATGGTGCAGAGTCCCCATAGTATTTATCAAACTTTTCCTTGGTTTAATTGACGGTTTTTTTCGCAAAAAATAATGTTAAATGAGCACTCGAAATTCACTTTTTTCCATTTAAAAAAAAAAAAATCCACGAGGTTGTATGTTTTGAACAGCTGTTAAACGCAAAGTAAATGACGGAACTTGCTCAAAATTTGACAGTAGTTTATTAAAAGCTGGTACTTGATGGAAACAGTGTTGCATTTCATATAAATACGAGGGAAGTTCGAAAAGTCACGGACTTATTGATCCGCCCTCGTATATACCTCGTATAATTTCTTTACTTTTTCGAAAAACTAAACAAAAAATATTATAGAATTTTTAATGAACAAATTTAATTCTGACATTTTTCGAAACAACATTAATAATAATAATTTCATTTTAATCATACTTTCAGGCTTAATTGAAAATGTTTAAAACTCTCTAAAATACTCAGCAGTTTAACAAATACTTATTTTCTTAGTAAACATGTTTAGTTTTTTTTTTTTTTTTGCAATAAATCTTTGCAAAACAAAAACTTTCTTTTATAATTTCTAACAATATCTTCATTACTGTCCATTTCCTTTTTTATTTCTCGAGTGATTGTCCTGCCAAAAAGCCAAATAAATTGACTATTAGCGCTAGTTTTTTTTTTTTTTTTGTATAACCTTACAACAACTACGTATATAAAAGAGAATTTTTCAAAAAATCATGTTGTTGAAAAAGTTTTAAAATGAGAAAAAATGGCGTCACTAAAAACCAAAACAAGTAAAAAAAAAACTACACATACTTTTAGAAAACAAATACAAAAATCTAAAAAAAAGCAATCAAACATAAATATTGGAGAAAATATCTTATAGAAAACCATGGTAAGTGGGAAGAATAGAAAATTTAAGTTAAAGCCGGTAGAATACATATAGAAAAACTCATAAAACTTTAGATGGTTTTCGATTTATTTCTATTTTTTTTTTAGTTTGTATTGAAAAACATTTCAACACGAAGAAAAAAAATACGATATTGAAAAGTTAAGAGGAGGAGGTATGGTTGTTATTTTATATTACGATGATTTTGGTATTAAAAACCAGAACAAAACATGCTCGTTTATAAGAACTGACAAGTGGTAATAAATCTTTTAAAATGATATTTATTTATTTATTTTTTTCTTTGCTAACATCATCTAATAAACAATGAATATGAAATTTAGAGATAAACTGAGAATAGAAAAATACTACTTATTTTTCCTAACAATAACAAACTTAAAATAGAAAAAGATGTTTTTTTTTCTTTTAGAAATAAATTTTGCTAGCCTATTTGTAGGCTTTAACAAAGATAAAAATCTATTTTTGTGTTTCTTTAGACCTAGAAAACAAATTTCCCTAATATATCCTTTAAAGTTATGCAACAGTTTTCTTTTTAAGAAATGTAACATACTTTTAAAATGCTATGTACATGACTTTAAAAAGGAAACTAAAACATGATTGGCATTTAAAAATGTAAAGTTAGCTATTGAAATGCTTCCTGAAACTAGGCAATAGAATACTTTAATAAAATCAGCCTATAAGTAGGCAATAAAATACATTCATTTACATTACAAATTTATCTACTCAAATGATAAGAAAACTTAAAAATATTTGTTCATTTTCCATTTATATACAAGTTAAATATATTTATTCTTAAAATATGCTTTGATTTTTACAAAATATCTATACAAACAAGTTAACATTCCTGTTGTTCATAGTTCATCAACAAAAAAAAAAAATCTTTACAATACCTTCCTTAACTGATAAACATGTTTTTCCTGATTTCATATATATATATTTTTTTTTTTGCTGTTCAAATTTTATATGATAAACTTCTGTTCAACTCCCTTTTGAAAATAACAGAAAATTCTTTATAACTTTGTACTGCATTGCTTTATTAAGCTTTATGGCAAAAAACAGCAGTTGCATTTCTATTTGAACTTTTTTATTCTTTTTTGTATAATACTATCTTGAATAGTTGTCATTAGATATTTGTAACATTTGTGCAAAAAGGGAAAAGAAAACGGTTTTTTTTTCTTTTCGTTAGCAACTTTGTATTTCGTTCTTTATACACTTCAATGACAGCAACTATTGAAGGGACATTTGTTAGTTGAACAAAGAACATTTTACTACTTTATGAATTGAACTTGATGACGCTAGATAACAAGTTTCATGTTATGGTATGTTATTTACGATGTTTACAAAGTTTAAAAAACATCAAGTGAAATTATTAAAGAGTTTAATTACAAGACAAACTTTATAAAGAATTTTTTTTTTGAATAGACTGCTTATAAAAAGAGCAGCAATTAAAGGAGTTTTTAAAGAAATTATTCCTAAAAGTATACTGAAAATTATTAATTGATTTAAAATTGAAAATTTTTGGTTTCGAAATTTAGAAAAAAAAAAACAGTTCCTTAGCTAAGTGTTAAAAAAAGGGCTAAGTCCTATTTTACAAAGTTTACTGGAGTGTCTAAAATAGTTTAGTTCAAATATTTTCCATATATTAATAAATTAGTGTTTTTTATTCCATATTAACATTTAATTATGATCTTGAAACTGACAAATTCTAAAGGTAATTATTTTTTAAATCTGTAAATGTAGCTTTAGTGGGCGGTAATGGGTTAACAAACTACTAATTTAATAAAATTTTAATTGTTATTAAGCAGTTGCTTGTAATCACATTAAATGCTATTGAACAAATTATTTTAAACAATTTGTGAATTTTAACTGTACTTAGTACCTTTTCTTTGGATAAGAAAAGACTTAGCTCCTTTACACATTGCGGCATAACAAAAAAAAAAAACGAAAAAAATTTACTGTTTTTTCTGTTAAAATTTCAAGTTATTAAAATCTACGTTTTAATATAATAAAATGCGGACTTGGTACCTTTTCATAATAAGCAAATGAATTTTTATCAGAGATACTCAAATGGACAGAGGAAGGGCAAAATAATCGGTTTTAATTTATTGGAATTTTTCCAAAATAACTATCTACAATTGGGAGCTCTTAGTGTTCACACATGGTCTGATATCATAAAGTACTAAAAAAATACACCACAAAATGTAAGCATAGGATTTTAAAGTAGCTAAATACCTTTTTCCTTGTATCAAATCTTAAGAAATTTTCAGATTCAAATTCTAGCAAGTTTTTTAAAGATTTTTTTTTTTAATTTCAAATAAGAAGATAACATTTTTATTAAAATTTCTAACATGTTTTTATTAAAAAAATATTTAGAATATGAAACTGAAATTTTTCATATAAAACGTAAAATCGAGAATAAGATAAAAGTCAAAATATGCATATAACAGGTCAATTGAAAAGTCTCCGGTCTACCATAGTAAAACACATTTTTGTTTTGGCAAAATTCGTTTTGTTTATTCAACATAGTTCCCTTCAGCGTATCACCACTGATTATAGCGACCCTCCATTTTTTCGATACCATTTTTGTAGTACGATTTGTTCTCCTTTTTTTTTGAGATCTGAGAACAGGAAATTGTCGCTGGGGGCCAGATCTGGAGAATACGGTGGAGGAGGAAGCAATTTGAAGCCCAATTCATGGATTTTTGCCTTCGTTTTCACTGACTTGTGGCATTGTCTTGGTGAAACAGCACTTTCTTTTTCTTCAAATGCGGCCATTTTCCGGCAATTTCGTCCTTCAGACGGTCCAATAACGCTATGTAATATTCGCTGTTGATGGTTTTTCCTTTTTCAAGGTAGTCAATGAAGATTATTCCATGCGCATCCCCAAAATACAGAGGCCGTAACCTTGCCCGCCGACTGTTGCGTCTTTTCATGCTTTGGAGTTGGTTCATCACGTGCATTCCACTCGGATGACTGTCGATTGGACTTGGGAGTGAAATGATGGAGCCATGTTTTATACATTGCACATTGGGTTGAAATGGGTCCAAAGTGGCGCTTAATTGAAATTTTAGAATTAAGTTTTTGCCATAATGATTGGTATCGAATACAACTAGATAAAATTCTACATCACTATTTAAAATTTGAACCATCTAAGTTGTTTACTTCATCCGTAGTGAGCTGTCAAATTTAGCTAATTATTGCTGTTTACTTAAAAAGTGAAAAAATTTAAATTTGATAAAAAGCAGTGGTTATTTTTTTTAAATTTAAAATTAATAAAGTTAAACTTTTATGATGGAACCTTCAACTTCAGGTATTTAAGTGTACAACAAATGATTTTGTGTTTATAAAAATATGTGTGGAAATATTTTTAATATTTAAAAAAAAAAGCTCTAACATCGGGGTATTTTCCATATATGATGGACCAGAAGTAACAAAGTAGTAAAGTGCCGGCTTTGAAGTTGTGTTTTTTGAAAAGTATGGGATTTCGACTTGATATTACATACAAAAAAGTTTGCCTTTTTGTTGCCCCATTTTAAGATATTAATAATTTTATGTAAAAAGTCTTGTTTTCAAAATTCCTTTATTTACCATACCCACAGTGTTTTTGTTGTTACTATTGTCTTACTCTCAATGTTAGCTATTTTTGTTGTTGTTGATATTATTGTCAATATATTTTGATATTTAATAGAGATGGCTGCGTGAGTGACGTTTGCTCACATATGTTCACGTTTGACGTTTAATATTTTTTGGACTGACTATCGTAATTTATAAATAATAATGTTTGCGAATAAACTGTTTCACGCGCCCATCTCTACTGCCGTTATTTTTGTGCTTGTTTTAATGTTTTGTTTTCAAAGTGGGGCTTTGATGGAAGCTCCGGACATAGTTCGTATAAACAGGCTTTTTATAATTCTAATGCAAGCGACTCTTCAGTGTTTATAGCATCCATCGTACCACTTAAGCTTGTTAGTGGAAATGAAGTATTTTGGAAAAATCCTCGTCCTTCATCAACAAGATTTTGTAGGCCTCTAAAGATAGAATACACCAAAGAAACAAAAAGTGTATCTAATTTAGAAAAAATTAGGGTCGAGGATGAAAAAAAAAAATCTTGAAGAAACGTTAGTTTTAGTTGGAGAAAGTTCCTTAAAGGTTCATCACGATTTGTTTTTAGTAGTATGACTGTCCTGAGAACACATGCAAAGTTGCAAGTCATTCTGTCAATTCTTTCTTTGTTTTCAAGCCATTTGAAGTTGAGTGCCATTGATTTTTTTCAATATGGAAAAAATTTAATATCGTGCAGTCATTAGATTCTTTGCTTTGAAGGGTTTAAAAGCAAAGGAAATTTATGAACCATTGTTAGAAGTGTATAACGGGTCCTCACCTTCAAAACGCACCGTTGAATTTTGGGCTGGTGAATTTAAACGTGGTCGTACCATCCTTAAAGACTATCCACGCGAAGGACGACCAAAAACTGCAACCACCGCAGAAATCATTGAGCAGGTACATAATATAGTTAGTGAAGATCCAAGTTTGACTAAGCGTGAAATTGCTAATGCCATAGGCATCTCAGACGAACGAGTACTCCATATTTGACATGAAGAATTACGTATGAAAAAACTGTTTGGAAAGTTAGTGCCGCACACATTAACAATTCAACAAAAACTGGATCGAAAACAAATTTCTCAGCGTAATTTGGAGCGTTTTAAGCCGAATAAAACCGACTTATTGCGTCGTTTTATAACTATGGATGAGACTTGGATGTACCACTATGATCCTAAATTGAAACAAGAACGTTTACATTGGACTGAAGCTGGTTGTTCAGCTCCAAAGCAGGTGAAGTCACAACGATCAACAAAGAAGGTTATGGCATCAGTTTTTTGGGATGCAAAAGGAATTTTGTTGATTGATTATCTTCAGAAAGGTAAAACAATCAACTCTGAATATTATTGCAGCCTTTTGGATCAGCTGGATAAAAAAATTCGTGAGAAAAGACCTGGTTTAAAGAAGAAAAATATCATTTTTCATCAAGACAATGCACAAAAGTGTTTTGACGATGGCTTAATTCAAAGAATTAAAGTACGAATTGCTTGAACATCCACCGTATTCACCAGATTTGGCTCCCAGTGACTACTATCTCTTCAGAAATCTCAAACAATTCCTTCGTGGAAAGCATTTTTACGGTTATTTTGCAGAGCTTTCGGAAAACCATTATAAGGATGGGATAAAATTATTGGAAGATAATTGGAACAAGTGTATTGAGCTTCTAGGAGATTATATTGAATAAAAAAATATATTTCGTAACAAAAACAGTATTCTTTCATTTCGAGCGCAGGAACTTTTCAACCAACCTGTATGTGGCGCTACAAGTAAGATGTTCTACTCAGTTGACAGCATGATTGTTAGGGAAGTTAGAACAGACACTTTAGAGTTTGGGCTATCATTTCTACACGGGTCGATTCGATTTTTTGAGTGCCTTCTCCACTTATCGTATAAAATTCCAATAAAAAAATGGCAAGCACGATCAGATGAGGACAAAAAAATTGTTGCTGAAACAAAACTACAAATTCAGAAAGAGTTTCGTGAAAGAACAGGTTTAATTGTTGACCAGCCAAAGCCGGGCTTTGGTAACTCTAACGATGGAAACACCACTAGACGTTTTTTTTTTAAATGCTGAAATATCAGCTGAAATAACAAAAGTGGACCTAACACTAATTAAAAAAATGCACACAATACTAATTGTTGTTTCATGTGGTCACGAGATTAATTTGGAAAGCTTTCGTAATTTCGCTCATAACACAGCAAAGTACTTTGTTGAAATATATCCCTGATTTTGCATGCCTACCACATTACATAAATTTTTAATTCACGGCCCGGAGATAGTACAACACGCGCTTTTACCAATAGGATAATTATCAGAAGAAGCTAAAGAAGCAAGGAATAAAGACTTTAAAAACTACAGAGAGCACTTTGCTCGAAAATGCAGCCGGGAAAAGTCGAATGAAGATATTTTTAATAGATTTCTATCGAGCATTAGCAGGCAATATGAACAAAAAAACAAGTAAGAGCGGCTAAATTCGGCTATGCCGAATCTTATATACCCTTCACCATGGTTGGGAAAAAACTAAACTTTATATATGGACATATATGGAATGGACAGATTTATATACGGAGGCCTTTAAGAGAAAATTAACCATTTAGTTTGGTGATAAAACTTGGACTCGGGAAGATTTATGGTTCCAGAAAATAGGTATTTAAAAAAAATTTATGTTTTGGGCATCTGAACCGATATTTCTGAGTTTTTTCAGCATTTATGTTATACTAAAGATTTTCGATCTTTTGCTATATAAGACGTATCCGTAGGTCATATTACAGCTCTAGAATAGTGTTTGTTGTTTGTGTATAAAAGGTAAAGAGGTGAAAGAAAAGAATTTCAACAAATCGTCAAAAGAAATCACTAGAACTGCATGTCTTTTATTTCTACAAAAACGTTTGATTTAGCTGGCGAATTTGCATTTGGGATTTTATTTCGCTTTTTTATTAAAAAATATTTTTAATTTCTTTAGTTTAATTTTAAAAATTTGAAGGAAAATAGTTTATAAATTTTTTTTTTTATAAATTATTATAAGTTATGACCTAAAATAGTTTCACTCAAAGGGAAATTATGTATAAAATTTTCTTTATATATAAGAAATAAAATGGTTTAAAAATCTGTTTACAAATTCTTTTAAATCGGAGCAAAAAATAGAAATAAAACGTTTGTCTGTATCAGAGGGTTTTTATAAAAATTTTGATGTTTTTAGCCTATTTATGGATTATTTAATTATTAATAAAAAATTTTGTATAAATTAATTATTTAATGTTAAAAGAAAACAAAAAAAAAAGTCTTAAGCAAATAAAAAAATGTACAAAAAAAAGTGAATTGACCGGGATTCGAACCCTCGGCCTTAGAGGAAAAAAAGTATTTGTGACATAGCGTCTAGACAACTGAGCTATTGCTCACACAAAATCATCGTTAATAGAGGTACATATATAAAAAGTCTTCGTTCATTAGAGATTTGTTTGGTTTTTATTTAAATGACAAATCCTTGTATGTGTTTGTTGTTTGTGTATAAAAGGTGGAAATGACAGAAAAGAGTTTCAACAAATGGATGTGTTTGTTATGCGTAAAATTCTACATAAATATTAAACAAAGGAATTTTAAGGAAAAAATTAGAGGTAGTCCTGTTTTTTTGCTAATATCTCAGCCATTTATTAACCGATCTGTCTGATTTTCAATAGCAAAAAGAAATGGATCACATGTAACAGAAATATATAACAATCAAGTCCTCATTATGTCTAGGTTCTTCGGAAAACCCATTTCAACACACAGATGGACAGACGGACATCGTTAAATCAACTTCGCTCTTCATAAGGACCCAGAATATATGTACTTTATAGAGTCTAAGATCAATATTGTAGAAATTACAAAAGGAATGACAAACTTATATATACCCTTCCATCTGTGGTGAAGGGTATAAAAAAGAAAATTTATCGAAGTCAGAATTAGATCTATTAATATTACCAAAAATTTCTCAAGAAAATCGTGATAATGATGATAATAATGATGATGATGATACAGATGACAGTAATTGTAATGATGATAAAGACTATGATAGTTCAAGTGATGAATAAGAAATAGAGAATATTCAAATAAATTACTTTAATTAAATAAAAAAATAAAAATCCATTTAAAAACGTTAGAAGTTATGTTTTTTTTGCCTAATTAGGGTATTGTTAATACAAAAAAAAAATATTATCTCGTTAATTGCACCCTTTCTTGAATTAATCTTCATTTAAGGTATAATCGAACCCACTGTGCATTGTCACATATCGACGCAAAAATGGTGTTATTACACTTAAAAATCTCCAAACACTGCACCCAATCATCAGCTCGTCGTTGTTTTTGGTCAAATGTGAGCTTTCTCATACCCAAATATTCGTGAGTGATATGATGTACACGTTCAGTTGATATCTTTAGAGTACCTGCTATTTCATTCAATTTCAATTTACGGTCATTCGAACTCATTTTGTGGATTTTTTGGCGTCCACTGGTTCACCATCTTCGGTGCTCATTTCACCACGTCTAAACTTAGCATACCAATCCTTGATGGTTAATTTTCCTGGGGCAGTGTCCGGAAACTCGTCATCAAGCCAAGTTTTTGCTTCAACTGTATTTTTTTCTTCAAAAAGCAATATTTTACCAACACGCGAAATTCCTTTTTATCCATTTTTTTCACAATTACAAAAGTTGCTTCACTAAAAATGCTATAATTCACAAACTATGACAGCTGTCAAATTTATACACGTGTCTTTTGAAGGTTAGGGTTAACTAAAAATCATACTAGTAGCGCCATCTATGTGTCAGGCCGGGTACTTCTCAATTTACCTGTTATGAAGTTTATATTGATATATCTTTCTCTCTCTCTAGACTTCTCATCTTTCGATTTATATATGTTACAGCCAATTTATACGATGCAATTGATTGCATGCTAATTTTCTTAATTCCCTTCTCAAAGTTGCTTTCAAAGTTATGTCTATTTATACGGTGACTTTTGTTGCACGAAAACTGAATGAGAAATAACAAAAACATACACGAAAAACGAAAACCGTGCCATTTTTGTTACCCCGTTTGACTACAAAAAAATTGCACGCAATAATTGCATGCAACAAAGTCACCGTCTAAATTGGCTTTTAGAATATTTTAAAGGATATGATGTTCACATACAAACTCTCAACTTTGCTGAAAATTTCTCAGATTCAGGAAATTTTCCTAAAAGATAAATAAAACAAATTTGAAAAACTTTGAATAGAAAAAAATACCTAAATTTTGTAAATTATTCTTAAGAAAAATGTTTTAGATTTTGGAAAAAATTTCTATAGAAAAATAAGCCTCTCAGTATTTGCAATTTTTTCTATAAAGAACGCATATCAGATTCTTAAAAAAATATATATATATAGTATATCAGACTGAGAATTTTTCTAAAGAAAAAAAAAATGTATTAGATTCTGATAATTTTTTAAAGAAAAAATATTCAGACATTGATAATTTTTCTATACCAAAAATATCTCTGACTTTAAAAAGTTTTGCATAGAAAATAAATAAAAAATACAATAAATAAATAATAAAATTTTTCTATAGCAAAAATGTCTCATGTTCTGGCAATTTTTCTATAGCAAAAATGTGTCGCTTTTTCTTATAAAAAAAAATTTATCAGATTCTAAAGATATTTTATAAAATGGTGTAAACGAATGCAAAGTAACGATTTTATTTTTGTGTCTCATGTATTTTTAAAGAAATTGTCAATTTCTATCTTTGAGATTATTTTTGTAATAGATAAATATAGAACTTAAATATTTGTTAATGAAAAAATGTATAAGATTCTAAACAGAAAAAATTTTACAGACTAATAGTTTGTCGGCCGTAGAGTTTCCAACATTCTAACAATTTTTCCAGAAAAAATATCTCAAATTCTTAGAAATTTTGTATAAAAAAAATATCTCGGATTTTAAGAATTTTTCAAAAGCAAAATTATCTTACAAGGAAGGTCTGGTTATCAGAACTCTCGGATCTTGATGAAACTTGAATGCGTCCACTTGAATGAACATTTAAAAATCCTTTCATTTGATATCCTTTCATTTGTCCACAACTTATTTAAAGTAAACGAAAAAAGCGAAATATCGGGTCATTTTTAACACCACTTTTTAACCCCTAAATATGATTTTGCTCAGCTAAAATTACGTGTCCTTTATATTATTCATCAAGTTGTGGCATTCCGGATGGGGTGACCTTACTTGCCAGACTTTTAGAATTTTTCTATTAAAAAATATTTTCAAAACTGTTTCCTTGGAAAAATTATTCACCAGAAAGGTACTCCAAACAATCCAATTTTGATGACATTTAGATGTTAAAGCAATAAAGATCGACCCTGCCGCGGCTCTTGGTTCAACTGGGAAATTTTAGTGATCAAAATGGGTTTACAAAAATCTACCCTTTTTGGAATTTTGTCTTTGGACGAATTTGGGATTTTCTTCAAAAATGTTTTACCGGCAAAAATTTCTTTCATTATATATTTTACATAAAAATTGTCTCAATTACTGCAAATTAAAAATAAAAATTGTTTAAAAACACAATTTTAACTTTTTTACATTTATCTCCTAAAATTATACTTGGAAATTTAGTTATTTTAACAGCCTAATAATATACTTTAACATTTATGCATTTACTCTCTTTACTTCAAAAGCCATTTAGTTTTATAAATTGTTTATAATTCCAGTCAAGAAAAAAGTAATCTTAATAAAATATTCATTATAAAAAAAAATATATATTTCAACAAGATTTATTTGCACAGCAAAAGAGAGCGTAAAACCAGCAGGATAGAAAAATAAATGTATAAATACATAGAAAAAGAAAAGGTTATGAACAAAAAAAAAATTCAACTAAATTCTAATTAGACATACGAATGACGACAAAATCTACTACCGCAACTATCTAACAACTAGAACGACTACATTTTTTACTATGATAACTACACCATTAACTTTTAATATTTCCCTAAACATCTGTGTTACTTCCCATGATACAACAAGGAGTATAATATAGAATATAAAAGAAAAATGAATGAATGAGTGAGTGAATGAATGAATGAATGTATAGACAGATAAATACAAACAGTGCGCGATAAAAAATATTGTACGTTTTAATTTAAGTTAGTTATTGCCAGGACAGCGTATTTCCTGCCTTATTTCCTAAAGTTTTCTATCATATTTTTAGGGCTCATATTTAATAATCACAAATCTATGTTTAGGACCTAATCCTGTTTATTGCAATAAATATAAAAAATTATCAAATTACATATAAACTTTGAAGAGTTTTTAAGAATTTTCCAAAGTTTTAGTTGTAAAGTTTTTTTTTTTTAATTTTCTTCAAGTGTTGTTTTACTTTTTTGATTGACTGTTTATAAATGCTTATACGTGTAGTATAAAATATATCGTTTTAACATAATTTCTGCGGTAAAATTAACTTTATGAACTGTTGAACATACTTACTATGATTATAACATATTCAGGCCCTTAAAAGACATGATATCAAGGAAAAACTTTAAGGGTAAAAAGGAAAAACAATAAGAAAAAATATTTTTTTTTCTTTTTAGAACTTGTATGAAACGAAAATATAGATACAAGAGTAGCAAAAGGAAAAAACAAAAAAAACAAATCCTTAATACTACGAAAACAATAACGTCAAATGTAGTGTCTAGAAAAGGTAACGCTGTAGTGCACAACATTTAAAAACAAATAATATAAAACAAAATACCTAAAGATGGAAGAAACTTTTGTTCGTACGTCTTTTTTTGCTTCACATATTTTTTTTTTTTTTTTGTGTTTTTATTTATTTTATAAGTATAACTTTGAACTCTCTAGAAGCCAGGCAAGACAGCCAGGCAGTCATACAGTCTAAGTATAAAATCCCAAAAGCAAAGTGTAAACTATATAAGCACAACAGTTTTAAATAATTCAAAGTTTGCTAAAACAATTTTAAATTGCTACGTGGTACTGCAAAACTTAGGACTTGAAGAAATTTTGTTTTACAGAACCTGCAGAAAAAAGTGTCTTATATTTTGAAAAATTTTCTATAGAAAAAATGGTTTAGATTAGTAAAAAAATTTTGGTTAGATGACAAAAAAAAATTACAAAATTTCTTGGAAATATTTTTAAATATTTGACCTATAGCGTGCGAACAATCACCATACTTTGAGTTCAAAAGAACTTGCTTCTTGTAAATCCATAAAGTATGCTTTAAATTATACAATTTTTTTAATCCTAAAATTATGCTTTAAATTTTATTTTTAACTGAATCATCTTCTCTTTGAACGTATATTTCTAGGTGTTACATATGATATAAACCTTTGCCATTTTAAGGTACAGTGTATAAAAAACTTAACCTTTAAATATGAATACAAGTTATATAAAAAACTAACTGACTAAGAGTCACTACTACTTACTCATATATAAACATTAATAGTTAAAGATAGAGTATACAATTTTTTCAGTTATAAATTCAAAGAAGTAGGCTAGACAATCATCTATGAGTTTGAAATGCTTGTACAGGTTGGTTGAAAAGTTCCTGCGCTCGAAATCTCCTAGAAGCTCAATACACTTGTTCCAATGATCGTCCAATAATTTTATCCCATCCTTATAATGGTTTTCCGGAAGCTCTGCAAAATAACCGTATACGGCTGCTATGGCCTCTTCATTCGACGAAAAATGCTTTCCACGAAGGAATTGTTTGAGATTTCTGAAGAGATAGTAGTCGCTGGGAGCCAAATTTGGTGAATACGGTGGATGTTCAAGCAATTCGTACTTTAATTCTTTGAATTTAGCCATCGTCAAAACACTTTTGTGAGCAGGTGCATTGTCTTGATGAAAAGTGATTTTTTCTTCTTTAAACCAGGTCTTTTCTCTCGAATTTTTTCATCCAGCTGATCCAAAAGGCTGCAATAATATTCAGAGTTGATTGTTTTACCTTTCTGAAGATAATCAATGAACAAAATTCCTTTTGCATCCCAAAAAACTGATGCTATAACCTTCTTTGCTGATCCTTGTGACTTCACCTGCTTTGGACCTGAACAACCAGCTTCAGCCCACTGTAAACGTGCTTGTTTCATGGTAGATTCAAGTCTCATCCGCAGTTATAAAACGACGCAAGAAGTCGGTTTTATTCGGCTTAAAACGCTCCACATTACGCTGAGAAATTTGTTTTCGATCCAGTTTTTGTTGAATTGTTAATGTGTGCGGCACTAGCTTTCCAAACAGTTTTTTCATACGTAATTCTTCATGTAAAATATGGAGTACTCGTTCGTCTGAGATGCCTATGGCATTAGCAATTTCACGCTTAGTCAATGCTCAATGATTTCTGATGTGGTTGCAGTACTTGGTCGTCCTTCGCGTGGATCGTCTTCAAGGCTGGTACGACCACGTTTAAATTCACCAGCCCAAAATTCAACGGTGCGTTTTGAAGGTGAGGACTCCTTATACACTTCTAACAATTGTTCATAAATTTCCTTTGCTTTTAAACCCTTCAAAACAAAGAATCTAATGACTGCACGATATTCAATTTTTTCCATATTAAAAAAAATCAATGACACGTCAATTCCAAATGGCTTGTAAACAAAGAAAGAATTGACAGAATGACTTGCAACTTTTCATGTGTTCTCAGGACAGTTATACCAACTTGACAAAAAAAAAGTTTGAAGCTAGCATTCTGAAGATGGCATTCTCTTGGTGAGCGCAGGAACTTTTCAACCAACCTGTAAATAAGGAAAATCAGGCAAATTGTAAAAAAAAAGCAGGCTGTCAGGCAGAGGCCGGTCTTTTGTTTTAAGACTAGACTGTAGACTACAATTCTATTTTCTTTACTTGTTAAATATTAAGCATATAAAAAGGAATGATAAGGAAAAGTAAAGGAGGGGAATAAAAAAACATCACAGAAGAATAAAGCAAAAAATATCAGCTCTTTTGCATACTTTACACACACACACAGACAAACATACAATAAGACTAACCCATAATGACATATACCAACACCCTTACACATATACAAACATAACCATATACACTCTCATATTCAGTTGATTTTCACAGTGTATGTAAAAAAATATATAGTCTGATGTCTGATGATGAATAGAATAAAATAAAATGTTAATAATGTTGATGATGAAAATGATAGTAACCTTCTTGTATTCCATCAGCATCACCGTGATGCAATAACTCCTACATTTCATTCACAGTGCCTGGGCTCTAACATCAAAGAGTGCAAACTTGCTTATAGCTGTTTAGAGTTTTTTACTTTTGCATAATTTCTTTTATTTCTATATTATTTTCTTTTTTTATTTTATTTCTTATAAACATTTTCAAGTATGATCATCATTACTTGTATGCTTATAATATATTTATGATGCATTTAATGCGATTCATTCGAATATACTTTTTATGGTATGTTGTTTATTGAAACGAGTTTAAAAATTATATATATATATATATATTTTTTTTTTTTGAGAAAAATATGAATAGAAATTATGTTAAAGATAAAGTGTTTGATTAGAGAAAATATAATTTATTTATAATTTCATTTAAATATGGATCCCTGAGGTAAACGTTGAATTTAAATATATTTTTAGCCTTAAAGTAGGCTACAAATAATATTATAAACAGCTGTTAGATGAGTTTCTTGCAATAAACCACAAATGCGCTATGTGATCAAATTGTAATAAGAATTTAAACTATTTATATACAAAGCAGAATTTACTAAATTTTTGAAGGAAAAAAATTTCGTATAAAAATTTTTGAGAGTGTCAAATTTGAAAATCAGCCACTAGTTGAATTCAACCATACTAGTGCAGGTTATTATGGAGACCTCGCGCCCGAGTTTAAATATTTTTACATTCATTTTATTTCAATATAAAACTTAGTTTACTACATTTCGTATCAACAAATTGATTTTATCGTTAAAATTCTGTTTCAATATGAAAGCAGTAACAAGGTGTCAAAGTTGACAATATTGGGTATGAAATTTTTACAAAAATTTATCGAAATTTCTAGCTGGTTATAGAAGAAGTCTTAAGCTTTCAGAATAATGTACTTTCATATACCCTTTTTCAATACAGGATGTACCACCAGATTGTTTCAAAAATAACGATTACTTCAATTTCATTGGGGAAATCGCCCGTATCGGGAAATAAGATAAATGAAAGGAAAGAGCGTTTTGCACAATAAGCTACGTATGAAAATAATATAAAAAACGCTGAGATTAAATTTTATTTTGTTAGCAATTGTAGAGCTTTTTAAATCTCTGATAATTCTTTTTCGAATTTATAAGATTCTTTATATTCTAGCGATTTTTTAATTTTCGGCTTTTTTTGTTCTAACGATTTAGTTTGTTATTTTGTTTCTTTTTTCATATAGCGTCCTGTAAATTTTTTAGATTTTTGAAGTTTTAGCGAGTTTTATAAAATTTTTAAGATTTTTTTTTATTATAGCAAATTTTTACTTTAGCGATTTAATAATTTTGGCGATTTTATTTTTTGATTTAAGTAATTTTTATACATTTCTCAAATTTTGTTTTGTCAATTTGGCGAGTAATTTTAAATTTTAGCTTTATTTGAAATTTTTGGGATTTTGTTAAATTTTGACAATTTTTTTTTATCAATATTGGGACCTTTTTCAATTTTGGCGATTTATTTTAACTAAGTGATTTTTTTAAATTTTAGCAATTTAAGTAAATTTTTGACGATTTTTGAATTTTGGTGAGGTTTTTGAATTTTGACAAGGTATTTTTAATTTTCTTTTTTGTAATTTTAGAGTTTTTTTTGAGTTTTGGAAATTTTTATAAATTTTGGACATTTTGTGAATTTTTTTTTTTTCAATTTTAGGTTTTTTTTTGTTTCTCCTTTTAAATTGTGATTTGTTTCTTTTTTATTTAGCGTTTTTTTTTGGCGTTTTCAATAAATTTGAAAAATTTTCTGAATTTAGCAATCTTAAATAATAATTATTATTATTAGAAATAATTATTTTATTTAAAAATTTTTTAAATTTTCTTAATTTTGAAAATTTTTTTAATTTAAAATTTTTTAATTTTGAAAATTTTTTTAATTTTGGCGATTTTTTAATTTTGGCGACTTTTTTTAATTTTGGTGATTTTTTTAATTTTGGCAATTTTTTAAATTTTAACCCATTTTTGATTTTGTTTTTTAATTTTGGAAATTTTTTCTGGCGTTTTCTTTCAATTTTGGTTACTTTTTAATTTTGGATATCTTTTTTTTAAGTTATAGCCATGTTTTTAATTTAAGTGCTCTTAAATTTTGACGTTATGTTTTTAAATTTATTTAAGTAAATTGATACACTTTAAGCATTTTTTTTTTTAATTTTAGCGAGTTATTTTAATTTTTTTTAGCGGTATTTTAAATTTTTGGGGATTTATTAAATTTTAGTAATTTTTGTAATATTCACCGTTTTTCCATTTTTTTTTTTATTACAGCGATTTTTTCACTTTTAACGAGTTCTTTCAATTTTGGCAAATTATTTAAAAATTTGTTTATTGTAATTTTAGCGTTTTTTTTAATTTTGAGGATTTTTTTTAATATTAGCGATTTCTTTAATTTAATTTCTTTAATTTATAAGGAGTTTTTCGATTTTGTTGATTTTTCTTTTTCAATTTAATTAATTCTACTTCGATTGCTATATTTATTGTTAATAATTTTAAAAAGTGAGAATCATTAAAATAATAAAATCTTGTTATATAATTGTAATCGGCGAAAACCCAATTCCCTTTCCTATAAATATTATTTTTCTAGATAGTTATAAATTAACTTGCCACTTATCGCCTAAATTAAGCAAAGGACGGTATTTTGAAACCGCACTCGTTTTTTGTTTTCATAGTTTAAATTTTATTAGAGGCTTAAATTCATTCATTACAGAGTTAAAAATTCATTTTTTTTGCCCCTATAATGTCATTTAAAGCTTAAAAATATATGCTAACAAAAGTAGTTCACAATAAAATATTTTGCAGAATTTTGCCTTTCAATTCTAAACATTGTTTGAAAAAGAAAAAAAATGTGTAACCTAGAAATAGGCGACAATAATTATAAATGCTTTTTTTAAATTTACAATGCAGACATAATTTTAAATAAAATTGTCTAATAGTAGACAATAAGAATTGCAAGTTTTAATAAAATATTTATTTTAAATACAAAACGATAACTTTTGTTTTAAAATTGTCTCAATAAAATTGTAATAAACTTAAGCCTGGCAGCGTATGAGTGATATTAATTATTATTTTTATTAATATAAATCATACGCACTGTATAACTAAAACCAAATAACCGATACGTACTGGCAATCATTATTATTATTTATTATCGAATGAAATTATAAATATACCATAATTTATATATGTTTTCTTCAAATGTGTACACCATCAACAACTTTTTTTATATTTCATTTGACTCTAAGAAGTTAAATTTATTTTGCAACACATGCCAATTATAATACAAAAAAAAAAAAAAAAACTATAGCATACTCTTAAGTGTCCATTAAAAATTGCATATTTTTTGGGGTGTTAAATAAATAACAAAAAATATAATGACAATTTAAAATCTAAACAAGAACAGAACTGCATTTTAAAACTATAACATAAAAATAATCCCATTTTGTTTTCTTTAAATACATTAATTAAGTAAACTTTATCTGAACTACAAACAACAAAATTTCTGTTTAAATAAAATTTTAATTTTATTTAAAAAATAAAAAATAAAATTTCTTGTGCAAAAAGTGTTTTAACTTTTATATATCGTAACTAAAAACTATGTTGATATGTAGGAAAATTTGACTAATAAATACTACTGCATATAAATATATACACATCACTTCACATACAGACAATTTTGTTAATGAACAAATATAAATAGACTACATATATAGTACATATATCAACATATGAGGCTTTCCATAGCAACGGTACAGCTAAAAAAATGCTCATTCTAGCAATTTAAAAATTATAGTAATTATTGTTCAATATTACTCAACTTTTTTAATTTTTCCAAACAGTGAAAGAAGGTGTAGTTAAATATTTTGGATTAATTTTTATCTATTTTATTTAGAATAATTTAATGGAATTTAAAAAATGCCTGAAATTTCACTGCATCAATAGTTTTTATATGCAATTTAAAATAATTAATTCAGTCCTAGTTTGGAATTTTAAGTGTAATATATAATTCAATTTGAAGGGATCTATTGCCGAATTGAAATATTTGTATCACTCAAGCTAGACATAATAAATTGCCTTTGTTAATATACGAAGCAGAGCTTTGAAGTTTGAATTCTATTTGGAATGGATCCGTAAAAATCGAATTCGATTTACATTTTATTAAAATGAATTAGTTTTGAAACATTTAAGAAATTTTATTCTATGGAATTCATTCAATCGAATACATCTAAGGAATTCATTCAATTAATCTCATTTGATTTTACCAATTTTTGAATTCAATCATAAGGAATTCATTCGATTTCTTGCTCATTCGATTTACAATTTGGGCATTCAGTAAAATTTTACTCAATCAATTTACACACACAGATAAAACAGATTCGTGCTGACAACCGAATTTGTAGCCAACAGAATGGTTCGGATGTGGTAACCGAATTTATCGGTTGTGACATCTGAAAACCAATTGAGACACGAGTAATTTTACAATTCAGTACTCACAACCAAAAAATTCAGTTGTCAGAACGAATCTGTTTTGTAGGCGAATAAGGGATTTATATATTCACAATTCGAAACGTTTTCCAATTTTGGCGATTTTTCTAGTTTTTGTGATTTTTTAATTTAAGCGATTTTTTAATTTTTGAAATTTTTTTTCTTTAGAAATTGTTTAATTTTGGCGTCCAATTCGATTTTTTTAATTTAAGAATTTTTTTAACTTTGGCGATTTTATTGGTATAGGCGACTTTTTTATATTTTGAAAATTTTTCCACTTTGAGCGTTTTTTTCGAATTGTAAAATTTTTGCTCTTTTAAATTAAAGTGATTGTTTTTCAATTCAGCGATTTTTAAACTTTTCCAAATTTTAATTTTCCAATTTTGGCGATTTTTTAATTTTGGCGATTTTTTCAATTTTTGCGATTTTTCCTAATTTTAACAATTTTGTATTTTGAAGATTCTTTAATTTTTACGATTTTTCTAATTTTTCCGACTCTTTTAAATTTTGCCGATTTTTTAAGTTTTGCCGATTTTTTTTATTTTAGCGATTTTTTAAATTTTGGTGATTTTTTAATTTTTGACTTTTTCATTTTGTTTTTTTTTTTGGAATTTGAAAAGAAAAATCTTCAATTTCCTTTAATTAAAACTAATAATTAAGTTCTGCATTTATTTTCAAAGTTTTAAAATCGATTGAAGACAATCGAATGTCATTCCTAAATTATTCGATCGAATGAAACAAAAACGAATAAACAATAAATCTCAAATTTTCAAAACGATTGAGTAAAAATCGTACCAGGGATTTGGATATTTTATTTAAGCAACGTCATTGTGCTTCTTTAATTAATTAACTTAACCAGGTGTTGTATTGCCAGGAAGACAAGAATAGAGCAAAATATACACAGAAAAAAACATATCACAAAATTTTAAGTAATTTTAAAAATATTTGTTAAAATTAAAATTTGATTTTTAACCAATTTTTGTAAATTGTTATTTTGCATATAAAAATTATTTCAAAATAAAAATAAAGTTACAAAAAAAAATGACAAAAAGTTTTTTGTACTTACAAATTCCATTGTTAGTGCGTTTTTACAAAAAAATTTTATTTGTTTAAAAACAAAAAAAAATCTATTAAAGATATTTAATATTAAATTTTTTCTGTGTAGATTTGGAATGTAGCTGCAGCTGTTTTAAATTTCGTGCTCTGAAGAAATCTTTTGCCGGATCAGCCTAGCTAAAAACAAAAACCTAATTTGCAAATAAAGGAAAAATATAAAAAACATTTTACCGATTTTGACATAGTTTCGAATTTTTTTTTTTAAAAAAAAGTAATATTTTTCAAATTCGTTTCACATAGAATAGTAAAACTGTTACTTTGACATTAAAAAGGTTGACATTGTAAAGGTTGTCATATTTCTATACTGCGGCAATTGGTATGGAAAGCCCTGTAATATTTATATATAAAACAGAAGATAGTTGATTTTAGTTATCCGAGTGGAAATAACAAAATGTGGAGTAGTTGCAACTAAGGACGATATTTAAGGGATAACAATGTATGTATGTGTGTGTGTGTGTTTATAGTGGCAACTACCATGTGTGGTAAATTGGGTGGTTATATAAATGTTAATAACAGTAACAGTTGTAGTAGACAAACTAACAATAAACAACATTATGTAGATGTTGAATAAGACATATCAACATTGCCTAAATATTTTTACTATGTAAGAGAATTTTTTTTTCTGTTTTTTAATATACAAATATTGCAACTCATAAAAATAATATTTGGATATGTGCTCGGAAAAAGTAAACAAAGATTAAGGGTCAGTATTACAGTTAGCAATTAAATTTTATATTTAAGAAATTTAGTTTGAAAAATTATTACTTAAATAAAATTTTAATAAAAATTTGTACTAAATGCTAACTACAATACGGCTCCTAAGATGTATCGGGTTTTTGTTCATCTCATGTTTTTTATGGAAGTTTGATACTATCTTTGTTCGGAAGAATGTCGAAATTTTAACAAATTCTTAATAAGATTAAGTTAAAAAAAATGTCTATCACCAAAATATTGCTGCTTCCGGTATTATACGTCAATTTAAAGAATGTAAAAATATTTGAAAAATGTCCATATGTTCATACAAGCACACACACACTTGTATGGAGCACCCACACATACATACATATATAAACAATGTCTGATATTAATTGTTATGGTAACTTTGTAAACACACATACTCCTCCTGCATACATAACATACACAAAGAGAATTCATATTAAGGAGAAACTTCTTTTTTTGCTACTTTAAATATTAAGGGACAATATTTTAACTACATTTTACGTATGAGTAATACGAAATTATAAAAAAAAAATATTAATCATACGCTCTAATACACCATTAATGTATTTTCCAAAAAGTTGTGTAAAATAATATCAAAAAATTAAATTTAAATACAAACTGATTTATTTAAAATTTTTGCAAAACAATCAATTTTTTCAACAAAAATTGCAACTTTAGCGATGTGACTTTAAAAGTAATGAAAATTTTAGATTTTAAAAATTTGCGAAATTAGACGAAGAGTCATATAAATTAATTAATATGTTTCGTTTTAATTTATAATTTATGTTACTAATACAAAGTAGATTAATTTTGCCAAATTTTTAATTTTTATAGTTAAGAAACGAGGTCCTTAAACATCCTGCCCGGCATCCAGTGTATCCTTACAACAAAATCATAATTTATTTTAAAAGAAAATATTGTAATATAATTTTTTTAATTTATTTTTTTGAAAGCCCAGGTGAAAATGTTCATATATAATCATATATAGCTTCATATATGATCGTATATGATCTCATACATGAGCATATATGTCATGTATGGAAGCATATATGGGCCAATACATTTAAAGATGAAGTTCATATATGGTAATATATGAATCCATATATGGTAATATATGGTAATATATTGCATATGTTTCCATATATGGGGTAATATATTTAAATTTTGATCAGATATTGCCATATATGAGGTAAATTTAAACCTTTGTTCTACCGCATTAAGATACAGTTTGAATTCTTAAGTGAACATAAAGGCAGAAACAAATGACTTACACTAGGTATTGTGTTTCCGTTATAAACAAAATTTTTTTAAATTAAAAATTTGTATTTCCAAAATTTAGTTTGATACGAAAACAAAGCTTAAGTCAATTAAGCCAATTGTAGTTGGGTCTTAAGACTATTAATAATTTTCAGTATTTTTTATCCTTCGCCTCTGGCGAAGTAATACGTAACCAAAAAAAAAAAAAAACAGGATTGAGATCAATAATACAAATTTCAAAATCTTTCTTATTGAAGAAATATAAATTATAGTATAAATATAAATAAAAAAAGTATAAAATATAAATTATAGTACAGGTTGGTTGAAAAGTTCCTGCGCTCGAAATGAAAGATTACTGTTTTTGTTACGAAATATATTTTTTATTCAATATAATCTCCTAGAAGCTCAATACACTTGTTCCAATGATTTTCCAATAACTTTATCCCATCCTTATAATGGTTTTCCGGAAGCTACGGCTGTAATGACCTCTTCATTCGACGAAAAATGCTTTCCACGAAGGAATTGTTTGAGATTTCTGAAGAGGTAGTAGTCACTGGGAGCCAAATCTGGTGAATACGGTAAATGTTCAAGCAATTCGCACTTTAATTCTTTGAATTTAGCCATCGCCAAAACACTTTTGTGAGCAGGTGCATTGTCTTGATGAAAAATGATTTTTTTCTTCTTTAAACCAGGTCTTTTCTCACGAATTTTTTCATCCAGCTGATCCATAAGGCTGCAATAATATTCAGAGTTGATTGTTTTACCCTTCTGAAGATAATCAATCAACAAAATTCCTTTTGCATCCCAAAAAACTGATGCCATAACCTTCTTTGCTGATCGTTGTGACTTCACCTGCTTTGAAGCTGAACAACCAGCTTCAGTCCAATGTAAACGTTCTTGTTTCAATTTAGGATCATGGTGGTAGATCCAAGTCTCATCCATAGTTATAAAACGACGCAAGAAGTCGGTTTTATTCGGCTTAAAACGCTCCAAATTACGCTGAGAAATTTGTTTTCGATGCAGTTTTTGTTGAATTGTTAATGTGTGCGGCACTTACTTCCCAAACAGTTTTTTCATTCGTAATTCTTCAATTAAAATATAGAGTACTTGTTCGTCTGAGATGCCTATGGCATTAGCAATTTCACGCTTAGTCAAACTTGGATCTTCACTAACCATATTATGTACCTGCTCAATGATTTCTGCTGTGGTTGCAGTTTTTGGTCGTCCTTCGCGTGGATCGTCTTTAAGGCTGGCACGACCACGTTTAAATTCACCAGCCCAAAATTCAACGGTGCGTTTTGAAGGTGAAGACTCCTTATACACTTCTAACAATTGTTCATAAATTTCCTTTGCTTTTAAACCCTTCAAAACAAAGAATTTAATGACTGCACGATATTAAATTTTTTTCATATTAAAAAAAATCAATGACACGTCAATTTCAAATGGCTTGTACACAAAGAAAGAATTGACAGAATGACTTGCAACTTTGCAAGTGTTCTCAGGACAGTTATACTAACTTGAGAAAAAAAAGTTTGGAGCTAGCAGTGCCATCTCTTGGTGAGCGCAGGAACTTTTCAACCAACCTGTACAACAACTCTTCATTTAATGTAACAATTCATGCTTTGTTGTTTATTTTTTTATTATTTATTTATTCTATTTTTAATACTGTTTTTAAATAATCACAAGAAAGTTTAAATTGTTATGTAAAATGAAGATACTATAATCTAAAAATAATATTGGTACTCTTTTCCCAAAATTTATGTGTGTTTTTGACCTAAAATTTATTGCACGTAAATATCCCTTTTTCCCTTGAATTTAATGTTGATTTAATGGTACTTCATTTAATTTTAATAAAAAAAGCAATATTTTTGTTTAAAAATAAAAAAAAAACATTTTAAATATACCGGCATATAGAAAAAGTACTCATATATGACCATATACTGTCATATACCCTCAAGTTTCGGATCCGAGCATATATTGAATAATATATGAACCGATATATGTAGCCATATATGACCATATATGAACATTTTCACTTGGGAATTTAAAAAATTGTAAGTAAATTTCATCTTCGGTCAAAAAATTAAATTGGATTATTCCTCATATAACTTTTTTTTTCATTTAAGTTGTGATTTAAATAATACGAGGATATATCGGGTTAAAATATTTCACAAAAATATTAGTAATAAAATTCTACTATAAGTCTCTGAATACACCAAAGCTAAAAATTCAACTTGAACACGAGAAATAATTCAAAACTTAAAATGCGTTTAACGGTTAATATCTCATTCAGAGTTGGCATTAAAATGTCTAACAAATCCGTATTTTAGGGGGTTAGTTTGTATGAAAAAATTGTGTAACGTAAAACTCTACAATAAGTCACCATACTAAAGAAATCTGTTAATAAAAAGATTAAAGCAAATTTGGGTATTAAAGATTTTTTCCCCTTTATTAACGAAAGGGTCATAAAAGATCCATACACTGAGGAGTTATAGAGTTGAAATGTTCCACAAAAATGTTCCTTATAATTTTTTACATAAATCTGCTAAACACATTTTAAACCTAAATGTAAAGAATGTACAAAAAGAGGGGAAACAAAGTTTAACCACCCCTAAAATGAAATTCGCACGTAAACTCTCAAAACGCCGATACACGTACTATACTGCGTAATCTTTCAATTCCAAAAAAAACCCAGCAAAATAAGAGCTAAGGAAGAAGTAGTTAAACACTACATCAACTGAACCCGAAGTTGTGAAAATTTCGGTGAATCATTAATGATTTTAACATTGGCGTGTCATTGGGAGGAAGGAGTTTGTTTCAGTGCTATGAAAAATCGATGGGCAGATGGACTTTTTCATTAGTTATGGAAGTTGTTAAATATAGGGACTACAAAATAAATATACGGAGTGGCTTTTTTTAAGTTAAATATGTGATTTTGAACACGCCAGGAATTATTATTCCGACCAGGGCAAATTAGACACACTGTTATGCAATATATGTTTTCAATATATGTTTCAAGGCATTAAATTACTGCCGGAATTAACCATTTATGGACCAACTAAATGATTGTTTTTTTTTACTAGTAGGGGTTAATATCAACATTTTGGAAGTTGTTTAAAATGACTTCTTACAAATCGAAAAATTTGCACTATTAACTTCTTTGGATGTTCTGAAAAAGAGATTCGTAAAGAATAACATCCATTTTATTTTGCTGGGAAGTTAATGATCATGATCCAAACGAAAACGACATCTCTCAAAAAAAATTATACAGATCAACAATAAAACATCACTATGAGGAAATCACGACTTTAGAATCTTTTCCGCTTGTGAACTGAATATGTGTAGTAAATTAGGGTTTCTCTTTAAATATTACAACTTATTTAGAAAAATAATTAAAAGATATAGCTTAAAAGATGTCAAGGTGCCTAATGGCGGCTTATTTATTAAGATCCTGCTAAACGACGCTACTGGAAATTAGGCAAAAACAAAAACCTCTTATACAGAAAAGAACCACTGTTATCTACATACTTGTATTTGGAACTCGTTTGTAGAAACACAATTGCAACAAAAAATACAAACGCTTTGTTTTTGAGAACAACAAAACTACTCGCAAATATTTTAGGAAAAAGTATGTATTGTTTTAAATGATGCCAAGGTGTATAATGCAACCAACTTGCAAGTAAAATATTCCAAATTTAACAATAAGTCCGTGACTGTTCGAACTTCCCTCGTAGTTATATGAAATGCGACCCTGTTCTCAACAGGTACCACCTGTTAATAGACTACTGTCAAATTTTGACAGAGTTCTTTGCGTTTAACAGCAGAATTTTGGGTGGTCCATTAAAAAGGCACTTGTTTGATTAATAATTTCATTGTTTGAGTTAAATCTCTTTCCACCGAGCCATTTCTTTAAGTTTGGAAATAGTAAATAAGGCGAATTAGGGGGCAATTCGTAGTCCACTTCATGGATTTTTGCCATGGAAACTAAACTGACACACGATTTTGTTGGTGGTCGATTGTGAGCAAACGCGGCAGAAATCTTGCGGAAAGCTTTCTCATACCCAAGCGATCGTTTAAAATTGAAACTACTGAGCCAAGTGAGATGCCTAAGTCTTCCCTAATCTATCGCGCATTCAATCTCCGATCGGCCAACACCATATCGTAAATTTTTTCAATTGTTTTGGGTGTAGAGACCTCAACTGAGCGTCCAGAACGTTCGGCCACAACGAAAATCAGTAAACGACTTTTTTACCATTGAAATCGATAGTACAGAATCCCCATAGTATTTATCAAGCTTTTCCTTGGATTGATTGATAGTTTTTTTTCGCAAAAATAATGTTAAATCAGCACTCGAAATTCACTTCTTTCCTTTTTAAAAAAATCCACGGGGTTGTATGTTTTGAACAGCTGTTAAACGCAAAGTAAATGACCGAACTTGCTCAAAATTTGACAGTAGTCTATTAACAGGTGGTACTTGATGGGAACAGTGTTGCATTTCATATAAATACGAGGGAAGTTCGAACAGTCACAAACTTATTGATCCGCCCTCGACCTGTCTCGGCTTTTGGACCACATAGGAGTTAAAAATTAGCTTTTATCGAATTTTTATTTTTAGTAGCATTTAAATCAAAGGAACCATGTATAAAAAAAGGAATCGTTAGAAAGGAATGGTACATGCTACTCTTTTTTAAGTTGTAGTAAAACAACCTATCTCTTTTTGGCTAAAATATTAAAATAATATTTTCTTTAAAACGAAGCTAACACGCTGATAGAAAAACATGAGCTTTTTTTTAATAAAAAAAACTAATAACGATTTTGAAAAAATTTTACACTAAAAATCCACAACCACTTTTGATTTTCCTTCCCCTATTTCATTTCTTTAAATTCCGAGGTGGCCGATAAAATGAAACAGGTTATGATCTTAGATTTGTGTTTTATTTATCAAAATTTCATACAAATCGAAGAGTTTATCTTGGAATACATTCCCTGTCAGAATTATTCCATTCAAAGGAATTATTGCATGGTTTTGTTGGTACTTTTCGTTGTAAGTAAAGTGTATATTTTTGGATACTTTTTTAAATAAGTTTATGGTATAATAGTTCCCTTGCAAAATTAGTTGGCAACATTTTTCTACCATTCATGTATTATATTTTTTTAAAATGCCAAACTTGCTGTTTAAATGCAATCAAGCCTTGATGCTGTTTCTTTATATCTTTGGCGTGTCTGTGTCTGCTTGCATGCCTGAGTATTTGTGTCTCTAAATGTATGTTATTTGCTAGTATGTGTTGTAATTTTTTTTTAATTTCGGTTTGTTCAATACTATGTCACACTTGCACTTGAGTTTTTAATAGTTTGTATGTACAGGAGTACGTACATGTAAGAGTGTTGTAATTTTAGTAGTAGTGAAAACAACTAGCAGTAGTAGTAGTAGTAGTAGTTTTGGCTAAATGCCACATATAGTATAATGAAACAAAGAACGGCTGCCCTCTTTTTTACATTTCACTTATTTAGACATATCAAAAAACTCCTTTTATGTCTGTTAGTATGATAATAATGATAATTTTTTTTTTAATGTCAGCTACCATAAAGAGAAGATTATATTAAGTTTGTTAAGAGGCTGGTAACTGTCCATAAAGAAATTTATGGTGTTAACATATAAAGTAGCAATGGCAATGAACTGATCATTTAGAACATGAAAAAATAAAATAAGTTGGACCTGTATGCAAAGAAATAATTATATTTATGATTACAAATTGTGCCATAAAATCCATGAAGTTTCGTTAAAATTCAGCAAATAAAACTTGCCCAAAAATTTCGAAACATGTTTTGTACTAATATAAAGCAGTCTTTTTATACTCGTACCAAATGCCTCGCTACAGGAAAAATTAAATTGTAGCAATGTCAAACTTACAGTACTTATTGCCCTACATGACACGTATAAAAAGTAGCACAACTTTTTAAATGAGGATTTTATAAATATATGAATATTTGGAAATGCGTGAAATTTATCTATAGGTCCGTTTTCCTACGATACTGTCGTTTGCTATTATGAAAATACATTTTATAAAAAGGACCTTTTATTAAAAAGTACCTTTTAATAAAAAAGTACCTTTTATTAAAAAAGTACCTTTTATTACAAAAGTAACTTTTATTAAAAAAGAACCTTTTATTAAAAAAGTACCTTTTATTAAAAAAGTACCTTTTATTAAAAAAGTACCCTTTATTAAAAAAGTACCTTTTATTAAAAAAGCACCTTTTATTAAAAAGTACCTTTTACTAAAAAAGTACCATTTATTAACAAAGTATCGTTTATTACAAAAGTACCTTTTATTAAAAAATTAACTTTTATTAAAAAAGTACAGTTTATGAAAAAAGTACCTTTGATTAAAAAGTACCATTTACTAAAAAACCTTTTATTGAAAAAAAAACCTTTTAGTAAAAAAGTACCTTTTATTGAAAAATTACTTTTATTATAAAAGTACCTTTTATTATAAAAGTATCTTTTATTATTATAAAAGTACCTTTTTTATAAAAGTACCTTTTATTATAAAAGTACCTTTTATTATAAAAGTACCTTTTATTATAAAAGTACCTTTTATTATAAAAGTACCTTTTATTATAAAAGTACCTTTTATTATAAAAGTACCTTTTATTATAAAAGTACCTTTTATTATAAAAGTACCTTTTATTATAAAAGTACCTTTTATTAAAAAGTACCTATTATTAAAAAAGTCCCTTTTATTCAAAAATCACCTTTTATTAATAAAATACCTTTTATTAAATATCATTCGTGTTTCACGTGACCTTTAACAAAAAAAATTTTTTGAACTTCGGGTTACATTTTTGAAGCGAGAAAGTATCAAAGTCAAAATTTCGTAAAAATTTAAGAAATAATTATTTGAAAATGAAACAAAACTTTAAAAAAAATTTGAAAAATATGGAAACCTCATTTAGGGCTTTAATAAAGAACAAAAACATAGGTGAAAGTCCATTCATTGAAATTAACTTATAAGTTTGGTCGGAGGGCGGCAAAATAAAGAACATAATCTTAACTCGCAAACGGGTAAGCGGATTTAAATGAAATTTGGTGAAATGAATTGAAAAATATATAAATTAAAGCAATATTAATTATGATCTCGATCCCGAATAAATTATAAACTTGCAGAGCGAAATAATACATACAAATTAAATATTATATTACAGTTAATTTATATTTTTGAAAAGTGAAAATTATTGGTATGTAATTATATTATGGTGAAAGGAAAGGTAAAATCATAAATGCTAGAATCTTTGGGTAAACCCAGCTTTTACGGCCATTACTGCCTTCATTTACATGTTGATTGAAAAGTTCCTGCGCTCACCAAGAGATGACACTGCTAGCTCCAAACTTTTTTGTCTCAAGTTGGTATAACTGTCCTGAGAACACATGCAAAGTTGCAAGTCATTTTGACAATTCTTTCTTTGTTTACAAGCCATTTGAAGTTGACGTCTCATTGATTTTTTTTAATATGGAAAAAAATTAAATATCGTGCAGTCATTAGATTCTTTGTTTTGAAGGGTTTTAAAGCAAAGGAAATTTTTGAACAATTGTTAGAAGTGTATAAAGAGTCCTCACCTTCAAAACGCACCGTGGAATTTTGGGCTGGTGAATTTAAACGTGGTCGTACCAGCCTTAAAGACGATCCACGCGAAGGACGACCAAAAACTGCAACCACAGCAGAAATCATTGAGTAGGTACATAATATGGTTAGTGAAGATCCAAGTTTGACTAAGCGTGAAATCGCTAATGCCATAGGCATCTCAGACGAACGAGTACTCCATATTTTACATGAAGAATTACGTATGAAAAAACTGTTTGGAAAGTTGTGCCGCAAACATTAACAATTCAACAAAAACTGGATTGAAAACAAATTTCTCAGCGTAATTTGGAGCGTTTTAAGCCGAATAAACCAGACTTCTTGCGTCGTTTTATAACTATTAATGAGACTTGGATCTACCACCATGATCCTAAATTAAAACAAGAACGTTTACAGTGAACTGAAGCTGGTTGTTCAGCTCCAAAGCAGGTGAAGTCACAACGATCAGCAAAGAAGGTTATGGCATCAGTTTTTTGGGATGCAAAATTAATTTTGTTGATTAATTGTCTTCAGAAAGTTAAAACAATCAACTCTGAATATTATTGCAGCCTTTTGGATCAGCTGGATCAAAAAATTCGTGAGAAAAGACCTGGTTTAAAAAATAAAAAAATCATTTTCCATCAAGACAATGCACCTGCTCACAAAAGTGTTTTGACGATGGCTAAATTCAAAGAATTAAAGTACAAATTGCTTGAACATCCACCGTATTCACCAGATTTGGCTCCCAGTGACTACTATCTCTTCAGAAATCTCAAACAATTCCTTCGTGGAAAGCATTTTTCGTCGAATGAAGAGGCCATAGCAGCCGGAGACGGTTATTTTGCAGAGCTTCCGGAAAACCATTATAAGGATGGGATAAAATTATTGGAAGATCATTGGAACAAGTGTATTGAGCTTCTAGGAGATTATATTGAATAAAAAAATATATTTCGTAACAAAAATAGTATTCTTTCATTTCGAGCGCAGGAACTTTTCAACCAACCTGTAGCGGTAAAGCGAAATTTTTAAAACGATTTCGTTGTTAAATTTTTGTGAATTAGTGTATTAGAGTGTTAAAAATTTATCAATTTTGGGAAAATAGTGAAAAGAGCATAAATTTTCCGAAAAAGGTAACGTTCTCTAAATCTGTATATAATGGTTTAAAAATTCGTCTAGATCCTATATAACTCCACGTTTACTTGTTATATTCATTGTCTTACATTTTATTTTCCACTTTTGTTAATTATTCTATTCTTATCGCAACAAAATAATGTTGGCTGATGCTTCAGTTAAGCTTGCATCTGTAGTAGTTGGTGTCATTTTCCTCACTTAATTGTGAACTTCATAAAAATCTTTTTGTTCTGTCTACAATTTTCCAATTTCAGTCTTCATATACCACACTATTTTCAGTCTTCTTTATTACTTTCCCCTTCTCTATTTATTTATTTCTTTCTATTAAAAACTATATGTATGCGGTTGTATACCATACATTACATTACGAGTAAAATAATTGTTGTAAATGAGTTACAATCATTTAATGTTGCCTGCAATTTAAGATTCCTTCGTTATATTTTTTCCTAAAGTATAATTACTGTAAATAAACTGTTTTATGTTCATGATTTTCTCTGCCTTTCTCTTAAACTATACATGTGAAAATTTATGTTTTAAGCAATTAGTTGGTAATCATATTTGTTAAGTGCCAATAAGTATAGTTGAATGAAATTTTATTGTTACTGCCTTCTTTAAAGGATGGTTCTGGAAAAATTAAATTTAAAATTTAATTAACAGAGAAATATATATTAAGGAAATATCAGTGCTGATAAATAATATAGTATATGCTTCCGTAATTTTTCTATAGCATAATTTAGATCGGTTTTAGTTTATATAAAAATGTGGCACAGTTTTAGGTGTTAAAATATTTTCAATTATATTTTACGAAATATAGCAAAAAATATTGCTGAAGATAATAAATAATGCAGTCAATTTTTTAAATAAAGAACCAGCTTCTTTATATTTTCTATGGCCTACTTTGAGCGGTTTTAAAAATATAAATTTGTGGCATATTTTTAGGTAATAAAATAATTTTAATTATATTTCACGGAATATAGCAATAATCATTGCACTAGTTAATGAATAATGCAGTCGATTTTTTAAATAAAAGGAAGCTTTCTTAAATATTATATAGGCTACTTTAGAGCAGTTTCAAATAATATAAATTTGTGGCATATTTTTAGGTGTTAAAATAATTAAAATTATATTTTACGAAATACAGCAATGAATTTTGCAGTAGATGATAAATAATGCAGTAGTTTTCTTTAAATAAAGAAAAGCTTACTTAAATATTCTACAGCCTACATTAGGGTGGAGCTAAAATAAATGTAAAATTATGGTATATTTTTAGAAGTTAAATTAATTAAAATTATATTTTACAAGGATTGTTTACGGTAGATTTTTTAATATAGTGATGTTTCTTTAAATTTTCTATTGCCTACTTTAGGGCCAGAAGCATTGAAGCATATTTTAAGGAAATTCTTTAAAAGTATATTTTTAAATATATTTCATACATTTTATTTACATAAACTTAAACATTTATTATCACCCTCCCATAAGAGTTTTATTTAAATGACAGATTTTTGTATAAAACACTCTGGCCATTACCACAAATTAAGTTAATAAATTTCATACTAAACTACAATTAGCAACAATAATTGACATTTATTTTTAGATAATATTTGGTCAGAAAAATTTAATTTAAAATCATTATTGGCATATTTAATAACAAAAAAATAAAATAAACAGAAACAGAAACAACAGCATTTAAAACAAGCTTGTGTTATGCCAACCATAAACCAACAAAAACCACAAAAGCTTATTTGGGTGTAATAAATAAATTGGCTCAAAAAATATTTGTTAATTTTTGGAAAAACTATTTAGAACCGCAAAAAAAAATTATATATTAGAATGAGAAAAATTATGAAATATTTATGGATAATAAATGTACGAAATGAAATAAACTCTGTCGGATAGAAAGAGATCAGTTGAAGTTTGAACACATTTCCTGTGATCGGTTCAAGCTGCATAGGTCTGAATAACTTTTTAAGAAATTTTAAGGTGCTTATGATTGAATTAAATATTGACAATTCTTTCTATGAAAGTAGTTTTTTTGCGGGTTATCTTTCTGTAAGGGTAAGGGAAAAAGTCGCTATTTATATTGCAGACATTTTTAAGTCAGATAGGAAGTGGTTGCCAATAACTCTTGAATTTATATATATTACATAGTTACAAAATTTTTGCTGGCATTTTTTTTAACAGTTTTTTTTTCTTATTTATAAATTTTTACACAACTTTTTTTTAAGTCAATCAAAATTGTAAATTTATTTAAATATTTATATCTTTCGTCAGGCTTGAATAAATAAGACTATTTGTATTCTTCTCAATATTGTAATAATAATGTAACCATATGACTATGACTAGTTTCTATTACAAATATTGAATAAAGTACAAGTTATAGTTCGAATTTATTTTTTTTTTGTTTTAGTAAAACGTTTACAGTCTTACATTTCAATGTATGTGTAGATGTAACCATATGTAGTTTTTCTATTTAAATATACATTTGAATGTCTGTTTTTCTTTTGCCCTTAACTACTGACCACATCTGCATTTTGTAATTTAATACTCAAACTATTATAAGGAGATACAAATATATAGAAAAAAAAATCATATAATATTTATTTAAAATCCCTAGAAAAACGTGTCTGTGTGTTTAACTTGAACACAAATTTAGTACACTTTGTTCTGTTCTGAAAAATGTTTTTGCAAAGAAATTTGTGCAATTTATGTAACTACATGTTTGCTGTTTCGAATCAACAAATTTTCAAAAAAATTACATCGATTTGTTAAAGCATTTTTGCATATTTTAATGCTTATCAATAATCAATAATGAATCAAAAATCAATAATCAATGCAAAAAATTTAAATGCATATTTGTTCGATTTTTAATACATATATAATGTTTATAAAATACGATTATGAAAAACTTCCTTTCCCTTATAATAACTAATATCAAAAATATTTATAGATTTCTGATTTCTGATTAAGTCAGGCCTTACAACTCTCTGAACCACCACTTTTACCACGTTCCTGGTGAAAATTAATAATATATCCTTATTGAACAATAATCCGGGGAACCACATGTTATAGATTTCAAGTTTCTATTCAAAGCGGTTGGAACAGACTGCTGAGGAGATGACTTTTCCCATTTTTAACCCGCTTAAAAATTCCTCAAAGTCCTAATCACACTTTTTAATTCCTGAACGAACATAATCTTTTACTGATCGACAGTCGGAAAAAACACAGCTGTATTACTGCCCTAGTCGATGTCACTGAGGATATAAGAAAAGAGATAGATGAAAGTAAAACCAACTTTTTAATTCTTTTGGACCACTCTAAAGCTTTCGATACTGTTGATCACAATATATTATGTTATAAGCTTAGGAATATGTTCCGATTTTCTAATACTGCTACACTTTTAATGTCGTCCTATCTTTGTAATAGATATCAATTTGTTCAAAGTATCTCTGTCAAATCTAAATCATTGCCAATTAGAAGAGGTGTTCCACAGGCATCAATTGTGGGGCCTCTTCTGTTCTCAATCTACGCGAACGATCTTCCGAATCAACTCCACTGCTGTAAGGTGAGAATGTATGCTGACGATGTGATTTATCACAGACTCAGCAATGTGTAACTGCTCTAAATGCAGAACTACAAAGGGTTAATGTTTGGGCTACAGCAAATGGTCTTAGTATAAACCCAAAGAAATCTAAATGCCTTGTTATTCAGCCGCGATTTAATAGAACAATTTTGATTCCTGATGTTTATCTGAATAATGAACGTATAGAAGCTGTAAAATCAGCTAAAAACCTAGGAATTTTTTTCAATAGGACTCTCACTTAGTGCGACCACATTAATTATGCATGTGGTCGTACTTTTTCGATGCTTAGAACACTTTGGTCAACACAACATTGTACACCTGTCAAAATTAGATCTCTCATTGCTAAAACCTATCTAATGCCAATTCTAATGTATGGATGTGAATTGTTTGCCGAATGCGATGCTGTCAGTAGAGATAAACTTAACTCCGTGTTTAGAAATATAACACGTTACGTCTACGGAATGAAAAGATATGAACCCATTTCAACAACAACAACAGCCAAATTCTATGGTTTACAGTTTGATGAATTACTCAAAACAAGCGTCTTAATATTTCTACACAAGGTTGTGTACACTAAGCAGCCTGTATATCTTGTACGATCGTCTCATTATTTCAAATTCCGAGAGATGTAAAAGAATAAAACCACTTAAACGTGGTAGTTTAATTTCCAACTGGCAATTTTTCATAAATGCAATCCGGCTTTGGAATTCAATCCCATACCAATTTCAAATTATAAGTAACGCACAAAATTTCAAAACTAAAATTAATATTTTATATGCTTTTTGATAATTACTTATTTAATTATTTAATTATATCCTTTTAACCAAGATATTGTGTAAATTTAGAAATATTATTTGTTCTAGAATATAGTTTATTTTTATTTTTTTTTATTTTTCAATAATTGTATCACACGAAATGCATAATTCTATACTGTAATAAGAGACATTGGTCTGGTGTATAGAATTTCAAATAAATAAATAAATTTCTGGTTTCTAGCCACTCCCTTGCGTTCACTGTGTTAACTGTTGAAACTCCTTTCGTTCGCCGTTCCATTCCATTTAGTTCCTCCCTGTGTATTGCTTCAATTCCACTGGTTCCCTGTTTCAATTTCACTCGTTTCCCGTTCCATTTCGTTCCCAGTCTAGTGTAGTCCTCGTTCCATTCCGTTCCGTTCCTCTTTTATAGTATTTCAATTTTACTCGTTTTCCGTTTTCCTGTCAAATGGTCCATTTCCACTCGTTCTCCGTTACATTCCTTTCGTTCCTCTTGTCTGGTGTTTCAATTTCACTCGTTCCTCAATACATTCCATTTTGTGAAGTGTCTTAATTCTACTTGTTCCCTGTTTCATTTCATATTGTTTCAACTCCACTCGTTCTCATTATTATGCTAAATCATTAGCAAGTCATTATCATGCTTCTAGTTAAATCCTTTTGAAAAATACTTAAAGGAGAAGACTTCCCCCCTTTGCACCTACATTTTTATCACGTCTCTGGCAAAAATTAAAACAATACATGTATTAAATTTCAGGTTTGGGCAGGCCCGGATGGCTCGTCATGGCAAACAGCAACTGAAGCTTTTTATCGGAAATTCTACGTCAAGATTCTGGGTTTTGACCTTTAAAGATCCAGCTGGTACAGAAATTAAAGACAAATGGTTATCTATCGCGCCGTATGTTTGCTCAATGGCCACAAAATCAATTGTAAGTCAACCCACTGTTTTAACGCAATATTCTCTTCAGTGATGGTGTTCATTTTTGGCTCAATGGCCACGTAACTAAGCAGAAATGCCGCATTTGAAGTGAATAGATTCACGAGGCATCAGCATATCCACAAACACGCACTGGTTGATGTGATTTATGGGCCGGTGGAATCGTTGGACCTTAAAAATGAAAACGACGAGAATTGCCGATTATTGCGTGCCCCAATTGAATGAAATGTTGACTTAAGACATGTTTTGTTAACAGGACGATACCTTATCACGAAAAGGGCCAGTCGATTTACCTGTCGAAATGGTGCGATTAAACGCGTCTGGGTTATTTTCTCTGAGGTAACGTGAAGTTATTAATTTTTGCGAAAGAAAATATTGTGCCAACCATTGGTCGGCAGTTGGATCTGCAGATTATACGCCAACCACGGCGGCCACATCTTCAACATTTATTCTAACACTAAAGTTATTATAAAGTTATCTTTCTAATAAAGTCAATTTTAAGTTTCAAAATCTGTAATTTAATTTTTTTTTATTTTCAAAGTTCTACTCCTTTAAAAAAAAAAACACCCGTTATAAAGAAATCGAAAAATTTCCGAAATGAGCGAACATTTTTTAACATTTATGATTTTTATAAATTTATAAAACTCTTGGTGGTAAATTATTTTTTTTTCTAACTTACAAGGAAGATGTCCCGCGATTACAAACCGAAGAGAGGAAATAGCGATATTTCGTTTTCTGAAAAAATTTTAAATTTTTTTAAAGAACTTAAGGCAAGTTGGGTGTCAACTGAAAGGTGTTTGAAAGACCTATCTAGTTGTATACAAAACATGAACAATAATGCTCTACACTCAGAAAAAAAAGTTAGTAGAAAAATTTGTAAACAGTTTTCAATCCCACTTTACTAATTTGGTAGTGATACTAGTAAAAAAATTATTTTATTTAGCAAATATTTTTGTTATTTACATTTTACAAATTACAGAATTTTTACAAAATGTTTACAAATTTTTGTTGCTTATTTCAGAGAACACTTAACAAATTTTTGAAAACCGATTTGCTAAAATTTGCAAAAAAAAAATACTAATTTTAAAAATGTGTTAATATCCATTTTTATATCTAATAATTAAAACTTTTACCTTCAAACTTAAATTGCCTTACAAAGGTTGAAAAATGGAATTGGAAGTGAAAATACTTTTCACAACTGACTCATGTCCAAAAATAGGACATCCACTAAAAATTTTTTTGTTCTAAATATCAGCCCTTAAAACAATTAAAATTTTACCTTAAAATCCAAAAATTAACTTAAAATATTTTTCAAAACAAATATTAGCAAATTAAAAAAAAATAATGAATTTGTTTATATTCTTACTATTTTTTAAGCCTTTAAATTTTTTACAATTTACAAAAATTTACAATTCATTGAGTTTACAGCAATTTACTAAAATTTAGAAGCGCTTACTAATTTTTTATACTAATTTTGTTGTACTAATATCAAAAATATTTAGTAGTTTTTTATGCTGATTTTAGCAAATTGATTATAAATTTCAATTTACAAAAATTTTACTAAACTTTAGTAGCGGCTAATAACTTTTCTACTAATTTCATTTTACTACACGTTAGCAGATATGAGTTGCTAAGATGAGCAAAAAATGCCGCTGGGCTCAAATTAAAAAAAATTTCCCGTAATAACAGCAAAATTTTCAGTTGCCATTACAGAATTTTTTTTTGGTATAATAAAGGGTGTCCCAAGAAGAACGCAATTTTTAAATGACTGATGCAGCAATTGAATTGATTCTCTGGCTGTATGACATGTGGCGCCATCTTGTTGGAACCACATGCCCTCCACATTCATTTCTTCAATTCTAGGCAAGAAAAAACTGGTTATCATTTCACGATACCGAACACCATTGACTGTTTGCGCCTGACCTGCCTTATTTTCATAAAAAAAGGTCAAATGATTCCTCCAGCCCAAAAATCACACCTCTCGTGAATCACTCGAGGATTTTCCTCACCCCAAATGCGACAATTCTGCCTATTGACGAAGCCATCAAGATGAAAATGGGCCTCGTCACTGAAGATGATTTTATCGGCAAAGTCAGCATTTTCATGTTGTCTCTCCAATACCCAATTAACGAACTCCCTTCGCTGTCCATGGTCAGCTGGCTTCAGTTCCTGAGTCAATTGAACTTTGTATGCATGAAGATGCAAATCTTTCGTCAAAATTCGCTGCAAAGTGGATTTGGAGACACCAATTTGCTGAGCTCGGTGTCGAATTGAGGTGGATGGAGTTTGAGCGACATCATCACGTACAGCTGTGACATTTTCGTTCGATCGACCTGGTCGATGGCGCGTTGTTGTCTTTACATCACCAACAGACCCAGTTTCGGCAAATTTATCCATTAATCTCTTTACAGTTGACTCTTTTGGAGCATTATTGTGACCCCAAATTGATCCCAATTTGCGAACTGTAGCCGCAAAACTTTCACCATTTTGGTTAAACAATTTCACAATGAGAATGCGTTGTTCATTCGTGTAGCGCTCCATTTTTACTAACCTCGTACCTTCTACTAGCAAACAATAACAATTGTTAAAATGTCAAACAATGACACTTCGAATGTTGCCAGATTTAAAAATTGCGTTTTTCTTGAATGTAATTGTAATTGAATATATAATTTGTAATTGAATTTGTAATTAGTGATTTGTATGGTTAACGTTAAAATAGGGAGCCATAGATTTTATGTGATTTTGCATGGGTTTCATAATTTTATTAATTTTATCCTCTGTATCAAATTTAAGGGAAATCTTTAGGTCTACAGAAATTCAATCAAAACCTGAGAGTTTATTTATTTTATGAATTTTTTTCAATCATTTTTTTAACCTTTTCACAATAAACCACAAGTTTCCGTTTTGTGGTTAAATTTTTATTAAATTTCAAACAAATGAAAAAAAAAAAATAAATGAAACAGAAAAAAAAAATGATAAATGATAGTAAATTATATCGAATAAATGTATAAAAAAGTTAATATAGTTATTTCTTTGAAAAATAAATGTATGTTCCTTTATTTTTAAATGGAACGGAAAACTTTTTTATTAAACTACACACAGTTAACTACATAATATTCTGAGTGTATATAAAAAAAAAAGAACAGCAAATGAACCCCCTAGGAAATAACGGGTTTCAATGTAATGAGATTTTTAAGGAAAACATTATCAAATTTATTCGATTTTTTTTTTTATTTTAAAAATAAGTTAATAGGAATTTTAAGGAAATAAATTTATTATAATTTTTTTGACAAAATTTCCTATTTACCTTTGATTTTGAATTAGCTTATAAGTTATATAAGAATGTAGTTTTATATATATTTTTTTTTGTTTTTCGAGAAAAAAAGTCTTTGTTTGCGTGTTTAGTACATTCAAATTGTTAAGACCATTTAAATGTAAATGAATATTAAATGTGTAGTGTGTGTGTGTGTGTGTGTGTGGAAAACCACAATATCATTGCCAGGCATAGAATATATAAGGAAGCACAAAAACAAATGCAATAATTTTATAAAAGAAAACTAACAGCTAAATATGCTAAAGAATAATAACAAGACTGGAAATTCAACACATACAAGCATTGAATTTTTTTGTTTTTTCTTCATATGCAGCCTTAAAAATAAAAATAAGAAAAATGATTGTACAGTAAAAAAAAAAAAAAACACCAGTAAGTAAAATTCTAAACATTTACGTTTTAAGAAAGTTCTTGTGAAAATTATAATAAAAAAAAACTAACAGCTTCATTACTTTTATGGATATTGGTGCCTGGTGTAAAAATGAAAATTGGCTTACAGAGAAACACAACACAAGCAAAGAACTGTTTTACTCATATATGTTATATCCACACATACACAAAGATATTTTACAAACACTCTCATACACAAGCAAGGATCCCTGTAGGAAGCCTGGGGTCAAGTGTCTACAAGTCACCACTTTTGTTGACTATTTTGGGTGACTTTTTGGTGACATGTCCACAAGGTGTCTACACTTTTAACATTCCTTTTTTGCAGCTGCAAAGCTGTGCTTGTTCTTGATTTTTTATTGTTTTATTTTGTTGAAAATAAATGTGCAAAATTAAAGTTTTTAATAAAAAATATAAAGAAAAATGAATTTACAAGTTATATATACAAATTTTAACAAAATATATAATAAGCAAAAGAAATTACGAAAAACTTAAAAGAAAATCAACTTTGTATACAAATAACAAGATAGGGGCAACAATTTTTTGTGAAAATTGCAACTCTTGATATTTGGGGGAGCCTGATGAAGATTTTACGGAGCATGTGGATGATTTTGTGCATTCTTTTGAAGATTTGTCTATTCAAAAATTATATTTGCACGAAGATTTTTTTTACTTTAATGAAATTTATAAAAAAAAAAAATTATTAATAAAATATCTAATTTAACAAAATAAATACACCTGTTTAATATTATTTCCTTCCTAGTGTGGAAATCAAGTAAAAAGTTCCAAAAGTGTAGACTAGAATTACTAAAATGTACTAGTGAATCTATGGTTACAATGTCAACACCCAGTCAATAGTTGTGTAGATTCGCAATGACACGCACATGTTAATTGTCTACAGCAGAAAGCGTTGGCTGGGGCATAATTAGTCAGTAGTACTGGTGACAAAGTCAATAGTAAATCAGTACAGTGTCACTATCGACATTTCCTACAGGCTATATTAACATACACACACTCTTATACACAAGCAAAGATATTATGAGCTTGACTGTCTGCTTATGTGTGTGTTGAAAGAACAGCAAATATTTGTTGTTTCCTACTTGTGTTTGTGTGTAAAAATGCACCAGTTTTAGGTGTGTGGTGCAAAGCAAAAATACAAAGCAAATAACATTAATTTTGTAGACCGTTTATAGCGTTTTCTTTTTGCCATTTTAATATCCTTTATAATAATAATGAAAAAACCAGCCAATTTTTATGAATTTTTTATAAATATTAAAGAAATATTAAACGTTTATGCCGCTAAATAAAATGAAAAAAAAAAATAAAGAAAGAAAGAAATTCTACTCTCAACAGTTTAAAGGATATTCAGTTTATTATGTGTTACAACTCAAAGGCAATATAAAGAGACAATAATCATAAACAAATATATGTATAAAAAAAACCTCAAAATAAGGAAAAAGTCTAAGGGTTCTTTGTTTTTTTATAGAATTTATACTCAAAGTGAATATGTTTGAAATGTTTTAAAGCTAAAGATATGATTTGTTAAGACTAAAAAAAATAGTTAATTATTTTGCTGTAAAAAGTTTGAAGTTATATATTCCAATGGGAATTTTATTAGAACATAACAGCTGCAGGTTATAATTGTTTAAAAATAAACTATCATCCGTACTATAAACAAAAAATTATATACATTTGAAATTTATAAATTTGGGTGGTAGCATGTTTTGATTTTGATTTGTTTTTTAGCCACTCAAAAATGTTTGCAAAACAAAAAATATATATTATAGAGAGTCGACTTGTTTTATAGTAAGGCCTTGCGGTTTCTTTAAAATTTTTATCAAAGGTTTTTTTTATAAAAATTAGTCTTTAGTCTGTTAGCCATATATGGGCCAATACGAACCAATAGACACTTTTTCATAGGAAGCAAATCTAAAACTATGAACCAATCTAAAACTATGAATCAATTCATCTACTTTGTTAAATATGAATACTAAATCTTACGTATAAAAATAATATTTTACGTTATTCGCACCCCCTATGGTTGATAGAGGGTATTGCAATTGAAACTTTAAAATTTTGTTTGTATTGTACTGAAATATTCGTATAAAAATAATATTTTTTAAGTTATTCTTGGCACTTTGGTTGATTGAGGGTATTGCTATAGAAAATTTCACATAAATATATTTTGTTTGGCTGATAGAGGGTATTGCATTGAATCATATCATTATACGTTATTCGCGGCAAAATCTTAACTGCGCAACTGTAATTTTTAGGTTGACCAGGTCCGATGCTCGTAGAGTGAACATCAAAATTAATTTAAATACATTATTATTAATTCTGACTATTTTTCGTGCTTCTTTTGTTATGCTGATATAGTCTATATTATAAAATAATAGGATAGCCAAAACCCAAAATCCCCATTAAATACACTCACAATATATTTTCCGTTATCGACTGCAGTTTATTTAAAAAGTAATACGTAGAGATTTTTTTCAAATGAAGAATCAATTGAAATCCTTAGAAATATATTTTTTAACTATTTGTATCAATCATTCAAAAAACAAACTATAAAAATTTACGGACATTCAGTAAGAGTTGATATTTTCTGTTAAATGTAAAATTTTATGTTTTCTGTTTTGAAAAATAGAAATTCATATAATTCATTTTTGTTTTTTTTACCAAAATAGTTTTTTTAAATACAAAATCATTTCAAATATAGACACACACATATAAAATAAAAATATATATGTACATCTGTGTGTGTGTTGTGTTTTGTAAAATTACATACAAATAAAAAAAAATTTCAATTTGAAAAACAAACCACAAAAACCATGGAAAGTCAGTAGTCCTCTTTATGGTTGTACTTTCGATTAATTTAATATGTATTTTAGATTATTTTTAACGAAATTATATTGTGAGTACAATAATAAAAAATTGCAATGATTTTGCTTCAATATTTCCACGCAATGAAGTTTTTTCATATAGAATTCAATATTAATTTGACAAAAAAAATTTAATGATAGAGAAATATTTAATATTTGTTTGAAAAGTAATTTATTTTTTTTTTGCTAAATTTTTTGTCAGAGATGTAGCTGCCATCAGTAAACAGTTTTCTATCAAAAAGTGGTTTTCAAGAAAATGGTTCATAGAGGGTGTTGAATATAACGTCTCAACATATATCTTTATACAGAGCTTCCCAGATTTAATTAATTAATTAAATTTTTTTATTTGACTTCGAAACCAATAAATGTAATCATTGATTGGATTTTATTCATATTGTCACTGTTCGATTTATTTTCTAAAGAATTAATTCAATTGAAGAACTTTGATTAATTATATCAAATGAATTAATTCATTTCACTTAACCATTCACTAAATTAAAAAATCCTGTTTAATGACTTAAAAAAATATTTTTGAAATCACTTTAAATGGTTCACTTAGGCCTGAGTTTGTCAAGAATAGATTTCAATTAAAAGAAACTTTATGTTACTTGAACACACAAACAAAATATAACTCTTTAATTCCTAAAAATATAGTTGAATAAAAAAATTACAAGTCAATTAATTGTGCAATTGAAGCAATAACAAAATTATCAATATTACAAATGAATTAGTTTAAATATTAATAATTTTTTTTTTGTGGTTTCAAATTTTTCATAGGAGAAATTTACAAAATATTACTTTATGTATTACTAATTCAAAACTTTTTACTACAAATGATTTAAACTGTGGAAACTATAGTTAAAAATGCTTCACTATTAACAGAAACAACCTCAGAGGGTTAAAAACTAAAAAATAAAATTTTGACTAACAACTATTGTCAACAAAGTCAATCATCAATCAAATTGACCTAAAGTCATTATCAATGAAAAAAAGGCGTTGATAGATAATGGAACATGTATGTATGAAAGTTTTAATTTTTTTAACAAAATTTAAAAAATGGCTTTAAACTTACCCTTAAAAAATTGCGTTGTTAGGAGATATAAATTTTATAACAAAAAAAATTTGTTATTTGATCTGAAAAAAAAAATGGGAAAAACAAATATTTAAATTAATTTGATTTTATATTTAAAATATATTTTATTTCGAATTGTTTAAATATATTTTTAGTAATTTTTTTATAATTTTATTATCATTATACAGTAAAATCTCGGAAAAGTTAATCAAAATGTCCCAACTTAACTTTTTCGAATTATTAACTTTTCCGAAGGTTTTTTAAATTTATCGAAATAAAGCTTAAAGCATATATTTCTGTAAATAATATTTTTATTTCATTTATTTTTAATATTATATGTACATACTTATGATTAATTAAAAAATTTCAGTTATGTATTAGGTGTTGTGAAATAACTTTTTAAAGTTGTTTGTTTCTTGCTTTTGTTGTGGTAGGCTGCTACTAATTTAGTGCGTTTGAGAATCAAGTCTTCCACCTCTTTTACATCATTTTTGAAGTATTTTATTGAATTATTTATGCTTTGGAGTGCTAAATTATAACTAACTTCCTCTTGTGGGCTACTTTGCTCGATATCTGAGTCAGAGCTATCAGAAGACAATTCGCATTCTACATCCTCTGTTGCTTGATCTTCATTCCAGCCTTCTACGTCATCTATGTTGATCTCCACATTATCGGCCACCTTCGAAAGTAAAACTTGAACTTCGTTAATTGAATTGTTGTATTCGCTGTTCAGTGCAATAAGCGCAGACAGTGGAATGTTGTCTTCGTCTTGATATTCATCATCATCCCACTTGTTTATTTTATTCCATGAGTTGCTGAGAATACTTGGCAACAATTCATCCCAAGCTGCCTTAAGCATCAATATGGCTTGTCGAATTGTATGTAACTTCAACATACGGTCAATTGAAATGTTTTCCTCTGCAAGCATGTTGCATAAAAGTTTATTTCGATAACCCAATTTGACCAATCTTATTGGATTTTGATCCATTGGCTGTAAAACAGTTGTGACGTTGGGCGGAAAAAGCATTGCTATAATATTGCCGTCCTCAGTTTTCAGTAAATCAATAGGCTTGTGTGCCGTGCAGTTGTCTATGAGCAACAAAGCCTTTGGTGGCTAATTATTTTCATGAGAAAATTTGCGGACCTGTAAAATTTTAAAGTTATTAGCTCTTATAGAAATGCACATGTATTTAATGAATTGCTGAATTTACCTGTTTGACAAATGAGTTATGAAACCAGTTATAAAAAAGTTTTGCATTCATCCATGCCTTTTGTGAACTAACGTACTCCAATGGGTTTTCAAATCCCTTAAAACAACGTGGATTAGCTGCTTTTCCTATCACCAACGGAGTCAATTTGTGCGAACCATCCGCATTTGCGCACAACAAAAAGATTATTCTCTCCTTGGCTATTTTCCTCCCTGGTGCGGTTTTTTCCGTAGCTGCGACGAAAGTTTTATCGGGTAATAAACGGTAGAAAAGTCCAGACTCGTCAGCGTTGTATATTTGTGATTCAGTGATCTTCATTTGGGCACATTTTGCCCGTAAATTATGAATAAAAGGTGTTATTTCTGCGGTATCGCTAGATATAATTTCACCACACACTTTAAGAAAGCGAATACCGTGCCTTTTCTTAAAATTTGCTAGCCACCCATCACTCGCATTAAATTGTTTATTTGGATAAAGCTTTTGGAAATCGACTCTAGCTCTTGCTTTTATCAATGGTCCAGTTACTGCACAATTACGGTCTCTTTGTTTTAAAAACCATTCATAAACACTTTTATCCAACTCAACATATTCTGCTTTATGTAGAGTTTTCCTTGGTACCTGTTCATATGAGTTACTCAAAGCTTCCAATATTTCATTTTTCTTTTTTTTAATTTTTGAGATAGCTGCTTCTGTTACTCCATAATCTAATGCCAATCTTTTACCACTAACACCTTGGACAGTCTTTTTCAAAATTTCTGATTTTTGTAGAACAGTCAGTCTTTGCTGCTTTTTATTTTTTGTTGACATTTTATTCACACACTTTACTACGCACTTTAAATAATTTTTGTGACCGCGTTCTTTTCACAACAAAGGCTTAAAATATTGTGAGACAAGAATTGCATTTTTACATATAACAAATGTGCAATACGTAGTAAAAACAAAATATTTCTCTTCACTCAGAATTTTTCGGTTTTTTTTTTATGCACGCTCGAAAAAGTTAATTAAAAATTATTTTTTTAGAGCGGCACGTGAAGACAGCCGCTCGATTAACTTTTCTGCGAGATTAACTTTTTCGAGACTTAACTTTTCCGAGATTTTACTGTATTTGTAACCTCTTGTGTATATTGTGTTGTACAACATACAATGAGCTACTTGAAAACCATTTCTATATGTAGATATATTATATTATATGAACTGTAATGTTATATTATTTTTTTTATAGCATAATTTTTTCATAAGTATATTATCATTGCTAGCACAATTTAATTGGCAACATGAGAGTTACAAAACACTTAAATTTTTATAAAAAAAAAAAAACTGATAGCGTAAAGTGTTAACCTATGAAGGGAAACGAGCCCCCAGTGTAGAGTTAAAATTTTCATGATTTTCTTCTTTATTTGGGAAGAAGAAATAATCAATTATATGATAAAATTTGAAACAATTTAAAAAAGATTTCAATAAATACCCATGTTTGGTAGCAAAAACATACCCATGTTTGGTATCAAAAACATAACAAAATAATTATTTAAATTTTCATAATATTCACAATTTTTTCTGAATTTTAAGTATTAAAGTTTATGATATTTCATTTAAACCCCAGTCATCATTTTAATTAAATTAAATGGTTTTTGTTGATACATCAGTAAAAACAAATAATTAATAAGTTAAAAATAAATGTTAATATTTTACATTTATTCCGTTAAAATAAATGATTATTAATTTTTATGAAATTGTTTCGGTTTTTCGTATTTTTTTTTTTTTTTATTTTTAAATGGTCTTTAAACAACTTATTATATATCAGTAAAAACAAATGATTTATGAGTTAAAAATAAATGTTAATATTTTGCATTTATTCCGTTAAAATAAATCATTATTCATTTAGTTGAAATTATTTCGGTTTTTCGAATTTTTTTTTTTAATTATCACACAGTTTATAAACACATGTCCTGTGAATGACCTTATATGTGTATGTGTGAGTTTACGAAGTTCTTGTACATAATCCGAATTAAAATAACTTTGTATATAAACAAACAATTTAAATAAAAAACAAATTATTATTTTTTTTTTAACAGACAGCAAAGGAAAATTTAAATTTTGTAATAAATTTTCTGGTTAAATTTTTATTAAATTTTAAACAAATGAAAACAAATAAATAAAACTGAAAAAAATCAGTAAACAAAAGTAAATACTTTAAAACAAATGTATAAAAAAGTAAAAATTAATATTTCATTGAAAAATAAATGCATACTTCGTTATTTTTAACTAAACTGAAAACCTTTTTATTAAACTACAAACAGTAAAATACATAATATTCTGAGTATACCACGGAGGAGAAAATGCCTAAGTCCGCACAATGGTTATTATGTCTTTTTGGAAAACGGTATACAATTTTTAACTTGGGATTCTGATCAAAATCAAGAAAAATTTTCGACCATATTCATTAAATTTGTTATGGAATTAATGTCAGGGGGGGGGGGGGGTTATAAAATGCCACCAGCTAAAACAATTATAAACTCCGAAAAGTGATCATATTTGGCACAATGGTGCTCTTACCTTGTAATATCACTGGGTGACTACAAAATTTCTTTTTAAAAATCCTTATTTCTCCTCTGCAATTGGGCATAAATTGTCCCTTAGTTTGTTTGGTTTGAAACCGTTGTGTGATGTGGTACTTTTAATCGAACCGTGTTATATTTTCAATATTAAATTGTGGTACTTTGTCAAAACTAAATTGTATAACATTTAGGGAATTAATCGCGGTACTTTTTCAAAACTGAGTCATGATATTTCTAGTGGTACTTTTCCAATACTGAATTATAGTAAATTTTCAAGACTAAATTGCGTCACTTAAAGTGTATCAACAACGTTTTTCGACTGCATAATACATATTGAGTATCATTTCGCTAACGGGCTTTCGAACTATTACATCAACCCATATTCTCGTGAATTAAGAAATCATACGAATTTTGACAAGAAAATAGGTAATTATGACTAAAGACTTATGTCCAAATAAGAAAGTCGAACGTTGACTGCCCGCAATTCTTTAAGGTATACAGATTTTTTCAAATTTAAATTTTTAATTTGTTCCCTAAATTAAATTAATTTAAAAATATTTAAACTTAATTTCACATATTGGTAGGATTTGAAATATCTTGTTTCAGCATTTTAAATTAATTTTTTGTTTTTGCATTTTTTTATTGCTTTAAATTCTTGTTTTCTTTTTTGTAATATATATTTTATTTCTACAGAGTGTCCTAAATATAAATATCAATATTTAAAGTTGACAAAGTGAAAAGTGCTCAGTTCGAAAGTAAAATGCAAACGAATTTAATTGCAATTGTATTTGTAGTTGTTTTTAGCTGCATTTGCATATTGATATTTATATTTAGGATAATCTATATTACAAAAAAGAAAACGAGAATTGTAAGGCAATAACAATGCACAAACAAAAAATTAATGAAAAATGCTGAAACTAGATATTTCAAATCCTACCAAAATGTAGAAGAGTTAGTATTTTATTTAAAAAACAATTTTAAAAATCAATTGAAATTTTTTTTCCTAAGTAAAACAACTGGAATTGTGGTTAAAAGAACTACAACGGCTTTACTGCACAAATAATTGTGATGTAGTATGTAACTGCAGTACCTTTTTGAGTGTTTAAATTACAGTAACAATATTCCCATAAATTTTCCAAACACTCTCATGTACAAGTCTTTTGATTTTATAAAGTTTTTCTAACAAAAAAATTTTCCCAATAATTTTTTTTCTTCAACAATTCCTAACAATCACTTTTAACAACTTTGACGACAAACAATCACTGCAATTAGCTTTATATATAAATAAAACGTGTTACTGCATGTCGGTTACAACAATAACAAACAACATATGGCGATAATAACAAAAACATAAACTTTTCAATGATTTAGCTGTCATTAGCAGCTTTATAAAGTCAAGTCAAAAGACTAAATAAAGTGATTATTGATTTTGAGCGAAAGACAATTGACATCAAGATAAATATACGATAAATTAAGAAATAACAACCGGCAATCAAGTTAATTTACAAGAGAAACTGCTTAAAAAATATAACCTTACAAAAAAAAAAAAACAAAAAAAAACAAACCACCATATAAGATTAAAAAAAAAAACAATATTGAAAAAAAATAACAAGATTTAATTAAGAAAAGTTCTGTTTATTATTTCAACACCCACTTGTTTAAGAACAAAAAATATATAATAACCCAGATTGTTAAAAAAAAAAAAATCATGTACAAGGTTTCAAAGCAATTTAAAATAATATTTTCTTTAATACATTTATATAAATAAGGTCATCATTTTTAAAAAGCCAGTTAGTTTCTTTTTTTATTTATTTTAATCATCTCATAAATTTTCTAAAAATTTGTGTTTTCAATAATCTGAAAATTTTGTAGAAAATCACGTTACACTTTGAAATGACCTCATATTGAATTTCGATTTATTTAAGTCTTAATAAAAAGAGGGGGGGGGGATAACAAAACATACTAAGCCTTAACTTTATGGCTGTTAATTTGGTTTGTTTCAACAATCCATAAAAGGTGACAATTTACATTGTGTTTGTTATTTGACGCTTTGAAATTGTGTTGATATTTTTGTAAATGACAGTTATTTGGACGGCAATTTTACGGCTGCAGTTAAACCGTTGATTTTGAAATATGTATTTTGTATGTTTGAGGGGGCTGTCAAGCTACATATAAGGCTTTTCATACCAATTGTTTAGTTAAAACAAATTTAAATGTTAAATATTTTTTTGTTTGTCAACTTTTTTATAAATATTAAAATTTTGTTTTCCTGAAGAGGCTAACAAATTGTTAGCGAAATATCGAAAATAAAATAAGAAATTTTATAAAAAAAAAGATCTTTAGCTTAAAAAATTGAATATTAGTAAAACAAATTTATGTTGTAGGTGTTAATGTCAAACTTGCAGTATTTTGTTGTCCTATATAATACGAATAAAATATTTAAATTTTTCCAAAAACTGGACAAAGTAGGCTTCATAAAGTATCTGCTTAAAAAAAGTTTATATATAATTTAATGTGGCTTTATCTAATAATATATTATCACATATAATTATATATACCATTATGCATTACCATATATAATTATACATTACCTTAACGTTTACCAAAATTATCCTATATTGTCTCACATATAAGCACATCTAGTAATACATTGATCTTTATACAATTAGATATGCTACCATATAAAATTATATATAACATTACTTATGCAGAACTAAACATATTTATATAAAACTTACACAGAACCACATATATACAGGTTGGTTGAAAAGTTCCTGCGCTCGCCAAGAGATGGCACTGCTAGCTCCAAACTTTTTTTTTCTCAAGTTGGTATAACTGTCCTGAGAACACATGCAAAGTTGCAAGTCATTCTGTCAATTCTTTCTTTGTTTACAAGCCATTTGAAGTTGACGTGTCATTGATTTTTTTCCATATGGAAAAATTGAATTTATGAACAATTGTTAGAAGTGTTTAAGGAGTCCTCACCTTCAAAACGCACCGTTGAATTTTGGGCTGGTGAATTTAAACGTGGTCGTACCAGCCTTAAAGACGATCCACAGGAAGGACGACCAAAAACTGCAACTACAGCAGAAATCATTGAGGTACATAATATGGTTAGTGAAGATCCAAGTTTGACTAAGCGTGAAATTGCTAATGCCATAGGCATCACATACGAACGAGTACTCCATATTTTACATGAAGAATTACGTATGAAAAAACTGTTGGGAGAGTTAGTGCCGCACACATTAACAATTCAACAAAAACTGTATCGAAAACAAATTTCTCAGCGTAATTTGGAGCGTTTTAAGCCGAATAAAACCGACTTCTTGCGTCGTTTTATAACTATTAATGAGACTTGGATCTACCACCATGATCCTAAATTGAAACAAGAACGTTTACAGTGGTTCAGCTCCAAAGCAGGTGAAGTCACAACGATCAGCAAAGAAGGTTATGGCATCAGTTTTTTGGGATGCAAAAGGAATTTTGTTGATTGATTATCTTCAGAAAGGTAAAACAATCAATTCTGAATATTATTGCAGCCTTTTGGATCAGCTGGATGAAAAAATTTTGACGACGGCTAAATTCAAAGAATTAAAGTACGAATTGCTTGAACATCCACCGTATTCACCAGATTTGGCTCCCAGTGACTACTATCTCTTCAGAAATCTCAAACAATTTCTTCGTGGAAAGCATTTTTCGTCGAATGAAGAGGCCATAGCAGCCGTAGACGGTTATTTTGCAGAGCTTCCGGAAAACCATTATAAGGATGGGATAAAATTATTGGAAGATCATTGGAACAAGTGTATTGAGCTTCTAGGAGATTATATTGAATAAAAAAATATATTTTGTAACAAAAACAGTATTCTTTCATTTCGAGCGCAGGAACTTTTCAACCAACCTGTATGATATAATAGTATATGGACTCTTATCAAAAATATTTTTGAATGTGGTATCAGATAAAATTATTCAACCCATGTAAAAATCGAAATATATATGAACATACATGATCATATACGTCCATGCATGGTTCAATAATATGAACATACATGATCATATATGAGCCATAAATCTTCGGATTAGAAATTTAATGGTATATGGTTATATATGATCATATATTATTCATGTATGCTCTTGTTAGATTAAATATGATCATATACGGCCATATACTCTCAAATTTCGGATCCGAAAATATATGGTCATATATGAGATCATGTTTGATCATATATGAACCATGCATTTACGTATATGATCACGTATGTGCATAGTGAAAGCTCTCGCAAGCGGACACCGACCGTCGCGGTAATTTTGTCCGGTTACGAGAGATGTCCACCTACAGGATAGTTTTTTTTATTAAGATCCAAGAAGGGACCAAGAAATTTGTCCGATTATGGGAGCTATCCGGCTACGGGGGCTGACCGTTAGTGGAGCTTTCAGTGTATATATTTCGATTTTTACATAGGAGTAGATATAAAAAATAATTTTAACCAATATTTAAATTATGTTCAGAACTAGTTCTAAATTTTTTTTTTTAATCATATCGCGAATTCCCTTAAATAATAAAAAAATATATATAAAAAAACTTAAATTCGTCCATTTTGACTTGTTGGGAAAATTTAAAAAGTTTCATGTTTTATTTATATCACTTCTCTGTAGTGGGGCAGTTGTAATGAAAAGTTCCATTTGCCAAAAATTGCATATCCCTCCTCTAGATAAATTGTGATAATAATAGAAAAATATTCAAGATAACTTCCAAAAAAAATGGTTTTTATGGAAACTCCTACTGGGCTGAATATTGGATATGCGACAAAAATTAATTTCGAATTTTTGGTCATCACATACACTCACCAAAAAAAGTCTGTAATGGTAACTGAAAATTTTGCTGTTATTACGGGAAATTTTGCTAATTTAAGCCCAGCGGTATTTTTTGCTAATCTTAGCAACACATGTCTGCTGACATGTAGTACAATGAAATTTGTAGAAAAATGAGCTGCTGCTACTAAATTTTAGTAAACTTTTGTAAAATGGAATTAAAAATCTGTTTCTAAAATCAGCAAAAAAAAATTACTAATTGTTATTAATATTAGTACAAAATTTAAAATTTATCTTTTTTTATCGAGCATCAAAATTTTTTTATTTAATTTTTTTTTCTAAAAATATTTTAGACAAAATTAAAAAAAATCAAAGACTTAAAAATTGTAAAAACATAAGCGAATTTATCATTTTGTTATAATTTCTTTTTGAAAAATATTTTAGTTAATCTTTTTACTTTTAAGGTCAAATTTTAATTGATTTTAGGGCTGATTTTTAGAACCAAAAAACTTTTTAGTGCTATTTTAAGTGGATGTCGGTAAATTCACTTCCGATTTTATTTTTTTTTTAATATATGTAATATTTTAGGGCAATTTAAGTTCCTTCAATATACACTTTTTTAAAATTAGTAATTTTTTTTGCTAATTTTAGCAAATCGACTTTCAAAAATTTGTAAAATGACTTCTGAAATAAGCAACAAAAATTTGTAAATTGTAAATAGAAAAAATATTTGCTAAATAATATTTTTTTTACTAGATTCAGTACAAAAATAGTAAAGTGGGATTGACAAACTGTTTACAAATTTTTATACTAACTTTTTTTCTGAGTGTAGATTTACGGAGTTGATGTAATGTAGGGGGAAGAAACTAAAAAAATTGTTTTGTTTCTTTTTGTTGGCAAACATGCTAACGTATTTGAAATTAATTAAAACAAGGTTTTTTTTTAAATTGGCAAAAATTGTTTGTATAAGTTATGCAATAACTTGCTCAAAGATACCAAGTAAAAACTTAATAAATTTTTACAAACTAGCTTTGGTTTCATTCATACATAAATTATACAAAAACTTGGGAAAATTGTTAAAGTTTTTACTTATTCAAATCTTTCAATAAGTAAAAACTTAACCAATTTTCCCAAGATTTTACATAATTTATACAAAAAAAAATATTTGTAAAATAAAAACTTGGCAAATTTTTATTTTACTAAAATAAATGTGAAAAGTTAGTAAAAAGTATATATTACAAGATGTGTAAAAATTTCTAATGATACCTAGCAAAAATAAATGGAAGTGATTCCTAAAGAATTAATTTTTCATTGATTCTAAAGTATCGTTTAGTTCTGATTTTTCTCTTCTAAGGCAGTTCTTATTCACAACTTATAAAAATGTGATTTTTAATGAAATTTAACACTTTTCAAATCTATAACGCTACAAAAAGCAAAAAATTTATTGCAGTAAAATTTGCAAGAATTTGGAATAGAGATACATAAGACCCGATTGCTGAATTTCTCGCTAAACTTTAAAGAACAGTAAAACTCAAACTTTATATAGGAAACAACATCAGTTAAACTCCCAGATAGAAGCTAACGGGAGATTGTAAAAATGAGGCTAAGGCCCGATTACTGATGTCCTGTAGAAATCTAAATTACAAATTAAAAATTTAATTGGGAAAAACAAAATATTTCATTTTTCACAAAACCATAAGAAGGGCTTTAGATGCAATGAAAAAGGATCATAAAAGAAAACTTCCACCCTATGACACCCCTATGTAAAAATCATTGGTTCCGATCCAAATTTTCATAACACCGGAATCAAAATCACTGCTTCTTTTTCTCTTCTTTTGCTACTTTTTTTTTGCTGGGTATGGAAAATTTTCAAAAAAAAGAAAAATCACAAAAAAACGTTCTTTTTCAAATTCGTGTATTCAAGAGCAACTCGGGGTGTAAGTATTAAAAAACGAAGGATGACCGAAAATCTGAAACCGATCAATTAAATTTTTTTTCTATCACTTGTTCAAATTTTAGTAGTTGGAAGTTTTTTTTCAAACAAATTTCTTACACAATATTTGTTTGTTTTAAACCAACGCTTTTGAGTATTTTTCTTATGCATTTTTGCTCCACAAAAAAAAAACGCCTTTCCCTTTTTAAAATTATTCATTTTCACTTTCATTTAATTACAACCCAATTCATTATGTTTTTAATTATTATGTTCCAAAAAATTTTTGACCTGTACTCTCATTGACATACATTCTTTAATTTAGTTTCAAATAAAATAAACTTTCATTATATTCGAGGTGTTTTTTTTTTAATTTTCACAAAAAATTGTAAAACCTTTAAAAAGAAATAAAACACCCAAGTAATTAAAATGAAAATATTTAACCCAGTTATGAGGGGTGCTGATTTCGTTTTTCACCTCAAAGACATGTTATATTTTTTAATAAGGATTTTAAGGATACTTCAATTGTATGAAGTATGAAGAAAAAAAGAGGGCAAATTGAGGGAAATTGATATAAACATTTTATATACAGTGGTGGAAAAATTAATAGGAACGTTCAATTTTTTCTAAATTAATAGTTGTAGAAATTTTCAGAAGCATTCTATTTAATTGGTGAAGACTGTGATATGATGCACAATTTAACGGTTTTTCAATATACGTTTACTTTTTAATAATTCTGTTTACAAATAAAAATTTATTTGCTAGAGAGTGAGAAAAGGTAAGAAAAAGACTGGAAAAAACTAATAAGAGCGATTACACCAACACTTTTTTAAGTCAATTTAGATTATGTTACAGTTTAAATAAGTACTCAAGAGAGACTCAAGTGACAAAAATTAACTGTAAATTATAAATTCTATCATATTAAGTTAACTTTAACATAGTATTTGTTCGGTATTTGCTTTCGAAAATGGGTCGCGAAACACATTGCACTCAGGCTGAAAAAGATGTTATTATCTGCCTAAAAAATGGACAAATTTAAATGAAGTGTTCCAAAACAAAGGTTTTTACGCAATTCATGCTAAAGTTAAACCTGAGACGAGAGGTAGAAAGCGTAAAACATCTGCTCGATTTGACAAACGTTTAGTCCGGTTATCCAAAAACAATCCTTTTCGGTCATCAAATGAGCTTCGAAATGAATTGTGTGCTCCAGTTAGTAGCCGCACGATTAGAAACAGACTGCAGGAAGTTGGATTGATGGGTAGAAGTGCGAGAAAATTTCCAATGTTAAGCAAGCAAAACATAAAAAAACGGTTAGTATTTGCCAAGCAGCACCAACATCGTCAAAATTGGAAAAATGTTCTGTGGTCAGACGAAACAAAGATTAATTTGTTTGGTTCTGATGGCAAAACGTATGTAAGAAGACCAAAAAACCACGAATTTGATCCAAAATATACAAAGAAGACCGTCAAACACGGAGGAGGATCGCTGATGATATGGGGCTGTTTTTCATCATCTGGTGTCGGTCCAATTTTTTGGATTAAAGAGAAAATGTGCGCTCCGGATTACGTCAACATTCTGCAAAACCAAATGCTACCATTTGCAGAAGACAAAATGCCATTGAAGTGGGAATTTATGCAGGATAACGACCCAAAACATGCTTCCAAATTGGTTAAAACGTGGCTTAGAGAGAATAAAGTACCTGTTATGGAATGGCCTTCTCAGTCTCCGGATTTAAATCCGATTGAACACCTTTGGGGAGTCTTAAAAAATAAAATAGGAATGTGCAAATCCAAGAATAAAAATGATATGTGGCAAAAAATACAGGAAGCTTGGTATTCCATACCCCCGGAAGTTTGTGAAAACCTAGTTGACTCTATGCAACGCAGATGTGAGGAGGTTATTAAAATGAACGAAGCATCTACCAAATATTAATATAATATATGTAGTTATTACATAAATTGCAATAAATTTAAAAAAAGTAAACGTTCTTATTATTTTTCTAGGCATTTTTTTTTTGAAGAATTACAATTTTTTGTTACTTACTGATGAAATATTATATTATTTATTATATTTTTAGTTAAACTCGTTGAAGTACTTAAAGTTCAAATGTAAAATTAATTTTATTTAGTTACAAGTAAATAAATACTTAAGAAATATATGGAAACTTCGTTCGTTCCTATTTATTTTTCCACCACTGTATATGTAAAAAAACTCATAATGAATATTTTTATAGATATTTTTAATAGTCATTTAAGATTTAAATGTCTTCCTCTTTGTACAGATGCAGGATATAAAACTAAAAAAAAAATACCGACTGACATTCACACAAAATATAAATAAAACACTGTTAGGGAAATTTTAAATTACTCCATTACTAAATATTTAATTTTAAGTACAACAAATTAAAAAAAAAAAAACAATTTTTGTGGCCCTCTTTTTTAACCGACAAGATACTGAGATGGCTCTAAATCGGTACAGGTGTATCTTAAAATTTATTGTCTTCTATCACATGAAAAAATGCTGAAATGAAAAAATTCTCCAAAATCTGCTAATTTATGGGGTTATTCTGTAACTATATGAAAAGTTGTCGCACCGAAATATGCAACTCTACCATATTTAGAACAGGGAGAGTCAAATAATGTTAAATTTTCCTACAGGTATATACAAAAATTTACCCAAATATAATTTTGATATTAGCGACCCAAACCTGTGTTAGAAATATCACAGTTACATATTTGAATCATTCAAATTGGAAAAAAGTCGCTCAAACTAAAAAAATTGGAAAAACTCGCTACAATTTAAGAGAATTTTTTAATTTATATTAAAAAAAAAATAAAAAAAAAAACTCCAAAAATCGCTACAATTAAGAAAATATTCTAAAATGTAAAAAAATCGCTAGAATTTAAAAACATCGCCAAAATTAAAATAACCAATTTGATACCGAAAAAGAAATGGCGTATATTAGAAAAAATCGGTAAAATAAAAAAAAAATATACGCAACTTAAAAAAAAAAACCATAACTAAGCATTTATATTAAAAAATCGGTTAAATTTATATTAAAAAATCGATAAAATTACTGGAATAAAAAAAATTAAAAATTGCTAAAGTTAAAAAAAACAGCTTTAATTTTAAAAGAAAATCGTTAGTAGTTTAAAATTTGGAAAATTTGAAATAATCGCTACAAATTAAAACAAACATAATATATATATTTAAAAAAATCTCTAAACTTAAAAGAGATTTAAAAAAATCGCCACATTAAGGAAAACCATAAATAAAATCGTCAAAATTTAATAATAATGTCGAAATTTATTAAAACAAAACAAAAATTTCAAAAATCTCTAAAATTGACAAAAAAAAAAATCGGTAAAAATCATAGTTGAGAAAATTTAAAGAAATGAGTAAACTTAGAAAATCGACAATATTAAAAAAACGTAAAAATTAAAAAAGATGTAAAAAACGTCAGAAATTAAAAATCGTTAAAAAAAAGACAAAAATTCATGGATTATGAAAAACAGACCTTACTAAAAACAGCGTTAAAAAATTGCTAAGCTTAAACTTTTTTATCTAATAAGGGAGGACCTACAACTACAGGGTGACGCAAAAATAACCTTCCGATGTTTTTTGGCTGTAATTTAAAAAAAAATTAAAAACTTTGATTCTTCTTGTGGATTATTTTTATTTGGTCTTTTAATTTTTTTTACATCAAGTCGAGAATATGATGTCATGTAAATGGCCGCCGCCACAGTTGATTGTCATTTGAGCCCTTTTTATGGCATTTTCCATCACTTTGGCCAAAACTTCCGGCGATAGGTCCTCACATTCTTGACGGATATTGTCTTTAAGAGCTGCAAGAGTCTGAGGCTTGTTGACATAAACCCGCGACTTCAAAAAGCCCCACAAAAACAAGTCTGGAGCGGTCAAATCAGGCGATCTTGCTGGCCAGTGCAAATCGCCAAAACGGGAGATTAGGCGCCCGGGAAATGCATCCTTCAGCATATCGGTTGTGGCACGTGCAGTGTGTGGCGTTGCACCGTCCACATGTTTTCCAATCCCAATTAATCAAGTTGCGGCAAAAAGAACTCGTTGATCATTGCTCTGCAGCGCTCACCATTCACAGTAACCGTTTGGCCCGCGACGTCTTCGAAGAAAAAAGGTCCGATGACTCCTCCAGCGAAAACAGCAAACCATACAGTGACTTTGAGCGGGTGTAATGGCTCTTCGTGGGTTACACGCGGATTTTCGGTGCCCCAGAAGCGTAAATTTTGCTTATTTACGTACCCGCTAAGATGGAAATGGGCCTCATCACTCATGATTATTTTTGATGAAAAATCATCATCATTATTGCTCAAATAAATAGTCACCTATATTCCGCGTTCTGGAGCAGTGTAGCGTAACATTGTTTATTAACGTGTATTTCGCATGTGTAGTAAACAAATGTCAAAACAGAACTGACATTAGGGGCCAATCGCAAAATTTATAGCGTTTTCTGATAGGAGGATTACTTTTGCGCCACCTTGTAGGACTGCAGATCTAATTTAAGAAAATTGGCTTAATTTTTAAAACAAAAATTGCTAAAATTAAGAGAATCGCTTATACATATTGAAAAAAATAAGAAAATCGCAAAAATGTAAAAAAATCGTAGGAAAAACAAATTTTAAATTTTAAAAAATCGCCACAGTTCAAGGAGATTGGCGAAAATTGCTTATATTAAAAAAAAAAAATAAAAAAAAAATTAAAAAATATATAAAAAAACAAATAAAAAAAAATAAATAAAATAAATAAATAAATAATTAAAAAATAAATAAATAAATAAATAAATAAATAAATAAAAAAATAAATAAATAAATAAATAAATAAATAAAAAATAAATAAATAAATAAATAAATAAATAAATAAAAAAATAAATAAATAAAAAAATAAATAAATAAATAAATAAATAAACAAAAAAATAAATAAAAATTAAGAAACGTCGGAAAAATATATAAAAAAAATTTAAAACCATCGGAAAAACAAATCTAAAAATTTAAAACATCGCCATGGTGCAAGGAGATTGGCAAAAATTTTTAATATCGCCAAAATTGAAAAAAAAAAAACTAAAAATCGTTAGAAATTTAAAAAATATATAAATTGCTAGAATGTAAAAAAAATCGATCTTATGGAAAAAAGGGTTAAAAAATTGCTAAGATTTAAATTTTTATCTAATAAGGGAAAACTTCCAACGCGGATCCACAATTCTTAATGATAATTGGGATAATTCAGGAAAATTGGATATATTTATAAATCAAAAATCGCTTAAAATAAGAAAATCGCTAAAATTAAAAAAAGAAAAATAAATAATAGAAACAAATCGAAAAATCGCCATTACTAAAAAAAAATATTAAACAAAATTAAACAGCAAATTTCAAATATGTAAGAACGGCAGATGTCAAAAAACTGAATCGTTAAAAATACATAAATTGTTACATTCAAAATATTCATAATTGAGAGAATTGGGAAATTTAAAGAAATCGTAACATAAAACATCGGCAATATTGAAAAAAAAAAATCAATAAAAAAAATAAAAAAAACGTTAGAAATTTAAAATCGTTAAAAAAGCAAAAATCGTTGGAATATGAAAAGTCGTCCTGATTAAAAAATGCCAAAAAAAAATATAACAGAAATTTTAATTTTATCTAACAAATGAGGACGTCCGAAACGGACCCGTAAATCTTAATGATCTTTGAAGATATTGTAGAAAAAGAAATATTTAAAGGGCACGTGTTTTTTTAGCTACTTAATGCCTATTATTACATAAAAAATAAAATAAATGTCTCTAATTTAATTTCCCTCTACAACATGTTTACAGTTCATTAAGATCCGCGGATTCCCGTCAGGAGATCGCCCTTGTAAACTGTTTTAACAGATTTCTCAATATTACTTCTATGCACTAAAGCCGTTGGCCGTTGACCGTTACTTATCTCATTAAGTTTCCACGATATTGTCGTTAGTCGAAATAAAATCTCATTTTCTCTCTGTGATGTTTAGTTTTCGCGATAATCGCGATATGAAAATCTACTCAATTAAGTCAACATTTTAAATCGGTATAGAGGTATTTGAGGTGGGTTGAGCAAATATTTTTACTGTGTTATATTTTGTTACATAGTGTAATATGAAAAATATTGTATTATAGAACGGAAAAAATAATTCAAACGCTAATAAATATATCTGCTAGTAGGAGTAGAAAAATTCCAAGGCATACAGATACAAATCCTTAAATGGTCTTCAAACTTTAGTAATATAATAAATAGTTTTGTCCCTGGTGTAAAGGAGGAGTAATATACGGAAGTTTCAGTCTATATGCATAACACCATGTATTTAACTATTTAATTTTGTATGTGTGTGTGTGTGTTGGTATGTAAAAATTATATAAATAATGTTGTGTGTAAATGTGTATTTACGCGAAAATTGTAAATGGCCACAGAAATGCTAAATATTTAGGCTTAAGTGTCACATAAAAATGACTTATCATCCTCTTTGTAAGTATCAAGTGTCTGTTTAAATGGCATACACTATTTTATAGGATATATAGTATATAAAACTGCCACTACCATCCACACTGGCATATTATAAAATACAATACGACAACGACCTAGGACTGTTGTCTATTACATCTATTTTATGTTTTGTCGTTGTTACTAAGGCCAGATAAAGACACACACACACACACAAAGTTTTCCAAACAAAAATTGTAAATTACTCTCTATGGGTGGATTTATTGGGTTGGTGTTTGGAATATTTTGAATGTACCAAAAAAAAATAACTAAAACAAGTATAAAGATATAAAGATAATTGTGAATTATAAAGAGAGTCGATTTAGAAAGTGATTTTGTTATAAATTTTTTAGGCCTTCGGCATGATTTGTTATGTTATAGCGCTTACAATGGCTGCTGCTGCTGTTCCTGATGCTGCCGATTTTGCCTTGTCTTTTTTCCTGTTTTTTTTTTTTTTTGGTTGTTTTTAAATTTTATCATTTATTTTTGTTTTTTGTAGAAAATCCTTAAGGGATTAATTTAATTTTAGTGTTTTTCCTTCTTTGTTTATTTCTCATAAGGAAAATAATATCAAAATTTGTTGGTTTAATTTCTTTCCATTTACTGGTAATTACAAAGTTTGATGATAAACAATTTATTTAAATATTTATTGATACAAATATTGAAATAATTCTTATAAATCTTTACAATTAAAAGAATATAAAATTAAAAGCTAAAAAAAAAGAAAACAGAAGCAGAATTGGAAAGATTTGCCAGAATATACAAAACAATAAATATGAAAGTATTTCAAACGGGACTTATATTTTATTTGTTAAAAAAATGATTCTGATCGCGTGACAAGTAAAATCAGGACTTATCACTCAACTGGTACAATGGGGTGCAAAATGGAGCCAATTCATAAGAAAATATGAAAACTAAATTGTAGCAAAATATTTTCAAGACAAGGTTTGCTGCTTTAGAAGGAACAAGAGGATACATGTCTGAAATTATATGTGCCTCAAAAGTGATCTAAAAAATCCCAAAAATTAGATATTAATAGGTGAATCCGTTTCGATTCATCGTATTTAGTTTTCAAGGTACAGACTTCGTTTTTGAGATAAACACGGTTTAAAAATCTAGCCAATGAAATCAAAACTTGGATCCGAATTTGAGCCCTTGTTTTGAAAACTAAATGAGACAACAATTATGCCACACGGAAGTCGTTTTACGTATGACTGCCTTCAAAAATAGAAATTTGTTTGATAATTCGTTAGATCGCTTGGATTAAATTGCAATCATCGATATCTTGAAAACTAAATGAGCTAAAGAAAAAATGTTTGCACTCCTCAAATCCCCATACGGGTTGAAAACTAAGCATCGCCATTTTATACTTTAGTTCAAGGAATTCCCAGAAAAAAATACATACATAAAAATATAAAAATTCCTGAGATCAAATCTTAATTTTTTTCTGGCGATTTTTTACTTTTTTGAAAAAAAAATATAAAAATCGCTTGGATAAAATTAAAATTTTTGCAATTTTCAACAAATCAATAGCAATATTTCAATTTTAGCGCTTTTTTTCATTCCAACGATTTTTGGCCGTTTTGTGTTAATTTCAATATTTTTTTTTTCAATTTTTATAATTTGTGGCAATTTTTTTCCGGTTCCAGCGATTTATTTAATTTTTTTGGGGATTTTTAGTTTCAATGATTTGTTCGCTTTTATCGTTTTTTTATTTTAGCGATTTTTTTAAATTTAAGCGATTTTTTCACTTTATAGCAAGTTTTTCTAATAATAACGATTTTTTTACTTTTGTTATACCATCGTTTATTTTAAATTTCAAGCGATTTGTGGTAATTTAAGCGATTTTTTTCGCATTGAGCAATTTATTTAAATTTTTGTAATTTTTTAGTTTTAAAGATTTTTTTTGTTTTTATATTTTTTTTTTTTTAATTTAAGTGATTTTTTACTTTATACCAAATTTTTCTAATAATAACGATTTTTTTACTTATTCCATCAATTATTTCAAATTTCTTTGCCATTTTTTTAACATTTTTTATATTAAACGATTTTTCTTATTATTTTACAATATGAAAAAAAGTTTGTGTGCTGTTGAACTTGAAACGTTGCATTTTACGTGTATTTTTACTTCAAAAACAAGTTTTTTTTACCCGCAAATTTAGTAAATTTAAACTTTTAATATCTGGCGATTTTTTACTTTTTATTCCATTGCTTATTTTAAATTTCTGTGTTTTTTTTTTTTATTTTCAGCGATTTAAAATTTATTGTTTTATGAAAAAAAAATTATTTTTGTGCTGTTTAACTTTAAACATTGCGTTGGTAAATATAATTTTTTTTTTGGAATTTTTACGCATTTCATTCATTCATTCATTTCTGGGCATTTTATGCGAATTTTTACTCCCAAAAAAGAAAAAATTTTTACTCAAAAATGTGGTAAATTTACAAATAAATATTAAGATTTCATTTGATTTCCAAGTTCTTTTAAGGTAATTTTACACATTTTATGTGTACCAAGTTACACATAATAGATATAATTTTTTTTCGTTAAAAATACTAGATTTACAGGTTGGTTGAAAAGTTCCTACGCTCGAAATGAAAGAATACTGTTTTTGTTACGAAATATATTTTTTTATTCAATATAATCTCCTAGAAGCTTAATACACTTGTTCCAATAATCTTCCAAGAATTTTATTCCATCCTTATAACGGTTTTCCGGAAGCACTGCTTCCGGCTGCTATGACCTCTCCATTCGACGAAAAATGCTTTCCACGAAGTTATTGTTTGAGATTTCTGAAGAGATAGTAGTCACTGGGAGCCAAATCTGTTGAATACGGTGGATGTTTAAGCAATTCGTACTTTAATTTAGCCATCGTCAAAACACTTTTGTGAGCAGGGCATTGTGTTGATGGAAATGATTTTTTTATTCTTTAAACCAGGTCATTTCTCACGAATTTTTTCATCCAGCTGATCCAAAAGGCTGCAATAATATTCAGAGTTGATTGTTTTACATTTCTGAAGATAATCAATCAACAAAATTCCTTTTGCATCCCAAAAAACTGATGCCATAACCTCCTTTGCTGATCGTTGTGACTTCACCTGCTTTGGAGCTGAACAACCAGCTTCAGTCCACTGTAAACGTTCTTGTTTCAAATTAGGATCATGGTGGTAGATCCAAGTCTCATCCATAGTTATAAAACGACGCAAGAAGTCGGTTTTATTCGGCTTAAAACGCTCCAAATTACGCTGAGAAATTTGTTTTCGATCCAGTTTTTGTTGAGTTGTTAATGTGTGCGGCACTAACTTTCCAAACAGTTTTTTCATACGTAATTCTTCATGTAAAATATGGAGTACTCGTTCGTCTGAGATGCCTATGGCATTAGCAATTTTACGCTTAGTCAAACTTGGAACTTCGCTAACCATATTATGTACCTGCTCAATGATTTCTGCTGTGGTTGCAGTTTTTGGTCGTCCTTCGCGTGGATCGCCTTTAAGGCTGGTACGACCACGTTTAAATTCACCAGCCCAAAATTCAACGGTGCGTTTTAAGTATGAGCACTCCTTATACACTTCTAACAATTGTTCATAAATTTCCTTTGCTTTCAAACCCTTCAAAACAAAGAATCTAATGACTGCACGATATTCAATTTTTTCCATATTAAAAAAAATCAATGACACGTCAACTTCAAATGGCTTGTAAACAAAGAAAGAATTGACAGAATGACTTGCAACTTTGCATGTGTTCTCAGGACAGTTATACCAACTTGAGAAAAAAAGTTTGGAGCTAGCAGTGCCATCTCTTAGTGAGCGCAGGGACTTTTCAACCAACCTGTACTATTTTCAGTAAGAGAATTATTATTTTTTTTGTTTAGAATTTCGCTAATGAAATTTTTCAATAAATTTATGTAATTTTTAATTAACATATTTAATGCTAAATATTAAATAAAAAATAAATTTGAATTATAAAGCTTTTCATTTATTTAAAGAAAACTTTTCTATCAATTTGTAAAGAAAATTTACAATAAGTTAACGAACATTTTCGTTGTTAAAATTATACAAAAGCTTCTCTACAGAGTAGTTAGGGTCAAGCAGGCTTAAATTCTTAATCCAACTATCATTTGGAAATTTTTATTTTATAACAATCCCTCTGAAAAAGTGACGTAATTTTTTTCTCTTTGTTTTTATAAAAAAAAAAAAAAATACACAAAAACTAAATCAAATATATTCATCTTAAATTGTCAACCATATATCAAGATTTCTAAAATAATGTCACTCATGATAGACTACACAAAATAAAACATTAAAAATATTGTGATTTCTAATGGCCACCTACAAAAAAGCATAAATAAAATACAATAGCAAAAAAAAAATGCCACTTATTGTAATGATAATTTACATTTATTGTATATAAACATTAAATAATACACTATGCACAAAAAGTCAATGTAATTTACACAATTTTATAACAATCAAAATAGTTTTGCTGATCATCTCTTTAAAAATTAAACACTATTTCAAGTTCAACAATATTAAACATATAATTTGTTATACTTTTTCACCACAATGTACTCGCGCACATAATACCATATAGCAGTAGGTATGTAGTGGCTGCACAAGTAGTACTCCAATGGTCGGTTTGGTCGCTATTAAACGACAAGTATAATACATTATCTTTAACACCCTCTATATTAATGTAAATAATGAATAGTAGTAGCAACATGAAAAACATATTTTGTTGTTTTTTTCATTTAAGGGGATTTATATGATTTAAAAGAATTTGTGTATAATAATTTGCGTGGGTAAATACATGCAATAAAAATGAGATAGATGCCCAATGCAAACAATTGAAAGTTTATTCGAAATTAAACAACAATAGGTGGGGGAATGGTTTATACACTGAACAACATCTTTGTGAAACGCATGGAAGATGTTGAAAACGTGAAACATGTGTTTTCATTGGCAACATCTTTCATCTGTTGTTTATTCAACTGTAAAAAAAATATAAGAAAGAGACGCTTAATTTTTGTTTAAAATAAAAAATTGATTTAAAGAAAGCATTAATCATTGGAGTAGTTATTGCTTTGCAAAAACAAACCCTAACTTTTATGCAGTACATTGAAATATTAAAGACCATCCTGGAAGATGATGATGAAGAAGAATTTTTGATAGACATACGCATGAAATTCTTACATGTGCGCTCATTTTCCTTTCTTGAATAAATTTTGTTTATTTTCTGCAATGTCAGTTTGCTAGTGATGACACAAAGAATATCGATTTTTTTTTTGTAACTTTTTTAGTGATGAGACTTAAAATAACGAAAGATGTTAGATGGAACAAAGTGAGAATAGATCATGTTTTGTAGATGTAGAATTTTTGGCCTGTATAATTCTTATGGAAAGATGTTAACATCTTTGCAAATTGATGTAAGATGTAGCTCAGTGAAAAAAGGCTATAAGGGAAATTAGCTTTCAAAAAGGAGTGGTCTTGGTCATTGATTCTTTTACCAAGCCATACGTAATTCGAGGGCAAGGAATTCCATGCGAGTGCATGTACTAAACTGAATCATCCAATTTAGAACAAAATTGGATAGATTTGTAGTTGCATATATGGATACAATATGTTTTCTAACGGAAGCCTCCAGGTCAAAGCACAGTCTAGTTGTATTGGCCCGCGGATACTTTACGTTCGCATTAATCCCATTATTTTTCTTATTTGACAGATGGATTTTGTTGACAACGATCAACAAAACTAAAATAAGCAAAATCGTTGACTTTTCATCTGGAATTAATGTGGCTCAAGGTCTCAACAACCGAGTCGAAATAATGGATGCAGTTTCGAAATCTGAAGACCGCGGCCCTGATGAGTCTGATATTAACACTTCAGGGGATGAAGAGGAGAAACCACTGATTATCCAATCTAAGGCAACCGAAGAAAACGAAGATAAAGTTCTACGGAGCGGCTCAGACAAGTCTGAAGCTGTATTTAGATGAAGGCTTCGACATCGAGGTGGCTCACAAGCTTTGTCGGAAACCACACGTGAAGCCCGTTAGGAATTGCGTATTGTACGGTGCGCTCAGATGGCTCTACATCACTAGACGCCCCTTAAAGAGAACCACTGCAGCGCCTGGCACAGCCTGTAAGGTTGATAGTGGAATCTGCCAACACCCACCCTTAACTAACCGATTCCACAACCTAATTCCGCTTCATCGGGCGAAAAGCCAAGCTCTTAAAAGAATGCTACAAAGCCAAGTTCTAAAGACCACCTTTCAACTGCAAGGACAAGTCTCTAAGGCATTTAGAGGCTTGTGTAGCAGCGTCTGAGAAGGGGCACATCGGGGAGCTTATATATGTTATTTCTGGCGCTCAAGCGTCACTCAGGACATTATTCTCCTATGACATGTTGTCTAGACTTGTACTAGACTACATCGAGACTTTCAATAGACTCGGCACGTGCAACAGGCTAATTATAAGTTGGATTCTTGGGCACGAGGGCAACGATCGTGCTGACTTTTTGGCCTAGTGCGGTATCCGCCCGCCGCTATTTCATTTTTATGGTAAACCTGCGGGATACATCAGATCAAATTTTAGAATATGTAGGAAAAAATTCTGCCATTGGCCAGCATCAGGTAAAAAGATTCATTTTTCCATCTCTTCATGTCTGGTCGCCTGTTCTGGTCGTTTTTCGGCCAATACTCACTTTAAACGAACCAATTGTGTTCGGTACAATCCCCTGTGATCGTCTGGCCCGATTTCAGCAGCTCGTAAAAGATGGGACCCTTTTGGTCCCACTAAATACAGAGAATTACCTTGGCGCCATGGATATTTGGCATTGGTGTTGATTTGGCTAGTTGGCCAGGCTTCACATCCGATTTCTTACGCTTCGGGTTGTCGTAATGGTAACATTATTTATCGCCAGTAATTATTCAATGCGAAACAGGCGTCTTTTTATGGCTTTCAAGCAGCATTTCGGATATGCAGAATCGTCTTTCAATGTCTCTCGGCTTCAACTCGTGTGGTACCCAATTTCCTGACTTTTGATTGAATACTGTTTATTATAATATTAAAAATAACTGCTTTAAACAACTGTTAAGAAATACAGTACTTTGTGTAAGTTGTTTTTAAAGAACTATAATACTAGTTGTTTTCTATTTATCCATAGAAAAACAACTGTTATTACAGTTAGAAACAACAACTACTGCTTACTACACAAACAAACTGTCTGGAAAACTCTCTTGAATAAGGTTCAAACTTACACAGTACCTCTTCAACTGTGACGAGGAGCTTTTCATCACCATTTGTGTAACAGATTGAATTATTTATTTAAATCGTTCAACATTTAAAATCACAACATGTGTTGATAAAATTAAATAAATTTATAAAAAAAACTAATGAAATTATTTAATATATTAAAAAAATATTTTTTTACAACATTGATAAAACTGAGATTAAATTGAACATTGCAAGCAAAAGCTCGTAGAGAAAGAGCGACAAAAAAAAACGTCATATTTAAATGACTTAATTTTTTAGCATAAAATTTTTATAATTCTATAAAAAATAATGATTGTATGGGTGTATAACATAATAACAATAAAGTTTTACAGATTTTTAACAACACAGTACAATTTTCCACACAATTCTTTTTTGTTTTTCGAGGAAAATACTTGAAACTATTATTAAACATGCAAAAAAAACACCATGACACAACACCACTACCGGGCTTTATTTCTGTTTTGCCATACTACACTTGGAATTAATCGTTCAGTTTGGTGCAGGGGTTAGTTTTTATCCTTCAATTCCATTCACACCTTAACGTCAAGTTTTTTGACCAACTTAATTTAATATTTCTTTGTTTCAGTGTTTGACAAATACAACCATGAACAGCGCGTTAAGATTGTTGAAGACTTTTACGAAAATGCGTCTTCAAATCAAAATGCATTTAGTGCACTTCCTGATTTTTGGTCAGCAAAATCGACCAAATGTGTCCACAATCGAGAGAATCGTGCGTAAATTTCAGCAAACCAGGTCTGTAGGAAATGTGAAACCACCTATGCATGCTCGCCCAGTTCGTTCTGTGGAAGACATTGCTGTTGTTCGCGATAGTGTGGCAAGAGCCGTCAACCTCGACTCGTCGTGGGTGTTCGCTACCGCTAGATTATAACGGACTTCTTGCGGCCAGAAATTGAGGATATGGACCTGAACGATATGTGGTTCCAACAATATGGTGCCACTTGCCACACATAAAACGAAATAATGGCTCTTTTGCGCGGGAAATTAAATTTTCGTGTTATCTCACGTCGTGGCGATATTAATTGGCCGCCACGATCATGTGATTTGACACCGTTGAACATCTTTCTTTGGGGATCTTTAAAAGAAAAAGTGTACTTGAATAAACCAAGAACAATTCAAGAGCTAAAGGATGTCATAATTTGGCACATTAACGATATTGAACCTCAATTATGTCTCAGAGTCATTGAATGTATGGACCATCGGATAGAGGTATGCCACCGCAGCCGTAGCGAGCATTTCGGCCGATATTTTGTTTCACACATAATTGTCATAGATCCTTCTATCATAATAAAAAAAATTAAGTAAATTCTCTGAAAAATTTTAGTTTTATTTACAATTAACATCGTACATTATAGTTGGACCACCCTTTAAAAATAAATGTGTTTTTAATTTATATTTTTAACAAAAAAATACAATTTTTAAATATTTTTTGTGGGAAAAACTATTTATTTTTAGAGAGTTTTCTAAAAAAGAAAATGCATCTGCAAACAATTGCAACAATTGTAAATATTTATAATTGTTCTATTAATAAAAATAATGAAATGTGAAAAAGACTAAATAATGGTGAACTAGTGTAAACCGTAAGTAAATCATGCAATTGAACTAGTTCGTTTATGAACGGCACAACTCTTATGAATACAACTTTGGATGAGTGTGTATGTGTCTGTGCATTTGTACATATAAACATTATAACAGAGTTGCCATATTCATAAAATTATCAATAACCGTTATATGAATTGTGTGGTAGATATGGTGGTGGTATTATTGGTATTGTACCGTTATTTTTATTATTACATTTTTATCATTTAAGTTTCTTTTATATTTTATTTGAAATAAAAAACCTATCAGCCGTACTATAGAAATATTGAAAACAAACATTTATTTAACGTTTCTGTTTGGTTGAATTGTATTTAGCCTATCAAAAATATATACTTTTGTAGAGTTTTTGTACACAATTTAAATAAAATGATATTTGTGTAATTGTAGTCAACTTTAAATTTAAAATTTTGTTTTTTTGGTTAGGCTGTATGTTTTTTATAAGTTGGCGAATTTTTTTTATAACTTTATAGAATTTTGTTGGCAATTTGGTAATATTTTGTTGAATATTTGTTTGGTTTATTTTATTTTTTTTATATATATATATTTTTATAGTTTATGTCTCACATTGTTGTTACGGTTTTGTATAGTTTCATTTTGCCAAACTCAGCAAAAATTCTGTTTTATTTATTTTTTTTGTTTGTTTCTAGGAAGAGGCTGCCTTTGAATGTTTATTCATTGTTGTGTTATTTTTTTATGTAGAGGAATTGTGTCAAAGCTAAATATAACAACAAAAAAAAATATATTTTATAACAAAATATATTTTTTTGAAATAAATATACAAACCCAAAGGAAATAAAAGTTTCATAAACAAGAATTTGAATTGAACTAAAAAAAAATCAATGAAATTACATGACATGAAATATTTTAACTTTAATATTAACAAAAATCCCCAAAAATAGACACAAACTTAAAGCAATTTTAAACTTTTCTAAAACTATATTAGGATAATTTATAGAAATAAATTTTTACTTTATTCATTCTAAATTAAATGGTAAGCTTAAATGAATTCTGATTCTAAAAAATTTCCCTTACCAAATTATTTTAGTTCATTCGTTGGGCGCCATTTGTTTTTAATTTTGTTTTTTGTTTAACAACTTTATAAACTTTTAATATACCCTATTTTTATACTTTATACTTTTGTTTTTATTAAAAATATATCATACGTATGTGGGTATGTTGTATTAAAATATAATACAAGCTGTTGAGTACTTGTTGTATTGTATACTCCTATTTTAAGTTTCGCTTTGTATGCAAAGACTTTAAAAGGTGTTATACATATAACTTTTTTTTGTTTGTATACATCTACTCTAAATGTATTGTATGTTTTTGACTCAAAATTTATGCTTACTTTATGTATATTATGTATATTTTATACCAAAGTATAAGTACATTTATCCTGAATATTGCTTTTTGAAGGGAAAAAATACAGTTGAAGCAAAAACTTGGCTTGATGACAAGTTTCCGGACACTGCCCCAGGAAAATCAACCATTAAAGATTGGTATGCTAAGTTTAGACATGGTGAAATGAGCACCGAAGACGGTGAACGCAGTGGACGCCCAAAAGAGGTTGTTACGGACGAAAATTAAAAAAAATCCATGAAATGATTTCGAATGACCGTAAATTAAAATTGAATGAAATAGCAGGTACTCTTAAAGATATCAACTGAACGTCTACATCATATCATTCACGAATATTTGGGTATAAGAAAGCTCTGTAACAAGTGGATCCCGCCCGAGCTTACTTTTGACCAAAAACAAGTCAGTGAAAACGAAGGCGAAAATCCATAAATTGGGCTTCGAATTGCTTCCGCATCCACCTAATTCTCTAGATGTGGCCCCCAGCGACTATTTCCTGTTCTCAGATCTCAAAAGAATGCTCGCTGGGAAGAAATTTTCGTCGAATGAAGAGGTGATCGAAACTGAGGCCTGTTTTGAAGCAAAGGACAAATCGTATCACAAAAATGGTATCGAAAAGATGGAGGCTCGCTATAATCAGTGTATCACCCTTGAAGGGAACTATGTTAAATAAAAAAAACGCATTTTGCAAAAAAAATGTGTTTAAGTATGGTAGCCCGAGGATTTTTCAATTGATCTGTTATGTATCAGAGTCATTGAATGTATGGACCATGAGATAGAGGTATGCCACCGAAGCCGTTGCGAGCATTTGGCCGATATTTTGTTTCACACATAATTTCCATAGATCCTTTTATTACAATAAAAAATATTAAGATAATTATCTGAAAACATTTTGTTTTTGTTTACAATCAACATCGTGATTTATGGTTGGACCACCATTTATGTATGTATTTGAATGAAATTTGGTACATAAGTTTCTATTGGCCCAAGAACAAACCCTATTGAACTTGGTTGAAATCGGTTTATATTCAAGCCTCCTATTAAAAGGTTATTTCTGAATTGGGCTTAAATGATATTTAGATACAAAAAATCGTATATATATAAAAAAAACATTCTTGGAATTTGGACAGCTTTCCGAAATTTGCCCTAAATTATACTTTTATCTTTTTACTAGTTTTTCAATTAAATTCAACATGCATGGTGGTTCCCATATAATCTCACCTTACTGGTATTTGATTACATGAACTTTTTGTACAATTTCGGTCAGATTTATCTTTTCTGTTTTGTTCATAAAAAAAAATAATCAGGACTTTTTTTGGAATTTAAAATGCTTCTCGAAATTTGACGCAATTGACACCTGGTGCAGGGTATCACACGGACTTAGATTTTTTCAGTGGTTTAATTTTTTGTAATTATACCCTTCACCATAGGTGGAAGGGTATATATAAGTTTGTCATTCCGTTTGTAATTTCTACAATATTGATCTTAGACCCTATAAAGTATATATATTCTGGGTCCATATGAAGAGCGAAGTTGATTTAACGATGTCCGTCTGTCCGTCTGTCCGTCTGTGTGTTGAAATGGGTTTTCCGAAGAACCCAGACATGATGAGGACTTGATTCTTTTTTATTTCTGTTACATGTGATCCATTTCTGTTTGCTATTAAAAATCAGACAGATCGGTTAATAAATGGCTGAGATATTAGCAAAAAACCAGGACTACCTCTAATTTTTCCAGTAAAATCCCTTTGTTTAATAAGAGTGTGAAGATAAATACGTAGGTTAAATACGTTTCACAACTATTGTGAATGATATAAATAAAAAACAAATAGTAGTGTCGCCAACTTTTTTTTGCCTAGAAAATGCCAAATTTGACAAGAAAAGCGCTGAAACATATGGAAAAATATAAATTTGAGATTTTACATGACATATTATTTTGGATTAAAATTTTTGGACATTTAAGAAAAAATAAATGGGGATACCGCTTGTTTGTGGAGAGCTATGAGGTAGTAGATTCCAACGATGTATTCATCTCCTTCAGAATCACTCTAGGTTTCGAGTTTTGCATTTTAAAGAAAATTTATTTTTGAAATTCCACATAACATTATTTAAAATTAAAATTTTTGGACATTTAAGAAAAAAATAAATGGGGGTACCGCTTGTTTGTGGAGAGCTATGAGGTAGTTGATTCCAACGATGTATTCATCTCCTCCAGAATCACTCTAGGATTCGAGTTTTGCATTTTAAAGAAAATTTATTTTTGAAATTTCTCATAACATTATTTAAAATTAAAATTGTTGGACATTTAAGAAAAAAATAAATGGGGTTACCGCTTATTTGTGGAGAGCTATGAGGTAGTAGCTTCCAACGATGTATTCATCTCCTCCAGAATCACTCTAGGTTTAGAGTTTTGCATTTGACAAGAAAATTTATTTTTGAAATTTCTCACAACATTATTTAAAATTAAAATTTTTGGACATTTAAGAAAAAAATAAATGGGGGTACCGCTTGTTTGTGGAGAGCTATGAGGTAGTTGATTCCAATGATGTATTCATCTCCTCCAGAATCACTCTAGGATTCGAGTTTTGCATTTTAAAGAAAATTTATTTTTGAAATTCCACATAACATTATTTAAAATTAAAATTTTTGGACATTTAAGAAAAAAATAAATGGGGGTACCGCTTGTTTGTGGAGAGCTATGAGGTAGTTGATTCCAACGATGTATTCATCTCCTCCAGAATCACTCTAGGTTTAGAGTTTTGCATTTGACAAGAAAATTTATTTTTTAAATTTCTCATAACATTATTTAAAATTAAAATTTTTGGACATTTAAGAAAAAAATAAATGGGGGTACCGCTTGTTTGTGGAGAGCTATGAAGTAGTTGATTCCAACGATGTATTCATCTCCTCTAGAATCACTCTAGGTTTAGAGTTTTGCATTTGACAAGAAAATTTATTTTTGAAATTTCTCATAACATTATTTAAAATTAAAATTTTTGGACATTTAAGAAAAAAATAAATGGGGGTACCGCTTGTTTGTGGAGAGCTATGAGGTAGTTGATTCATTCATCGTTGGAATACATCGTCGGAATCTACTACCTCATAGCTCTCCACAAACAAGCGGTACCCCCATTTATTTTTTTCTTAAATGTCCAAAAATTTTAATTTTAAATAATGTTATGAGAAATTTCAAAAATAAATTTTCTTGTCAAATGCAAAACTCGAAACCTAGAGTGATTCTGGAGGAGATGAATACATCGTTGGAATCAACTACCTCATAGCTCTCCACAAACAAGCGGTACCCCCATTTATTTTTTTCTTAAATGTCCAACAAATTTAATTTTAAATAATGTTATGAGAAATTTCAAAAATAAATTTTCTTGTCAAATGCAAAACTCGAAACCTAGAGTGATTCTGGAGGAGATGAATACATCGTTGGAATCTACTTCCTCATAGCTCTCCACAAACAAGCGGTACTCCCATTTATTTTTTTCTTAAATGACCAAAAATTTTAATTTTAAATAATGTTATGTGGAATTTCAAAAATAAATTTTCTTTAAAATGCAAAACTCGAAACCTAGAGTGATTCTGAAGGAGATGAATACATCGTTGGAATCAACTACCTCATAGCTCTCCACAAACAAGCGGTACCCCCATTTATTTTTTTCTTAAATGTCCAAAAATTTTAATTTTAAATAATGTTATGAGAAATTTCAAAAATTAATTTTCTTGTCAAATGCAAAACTCGAAGCCTAGAGTGATTCTGGAGGAGATGAATACATCGTTGGAATCTACTCCCACATAGCTCTCCACAAACAAGCGGTACCCCCATTTATTTTTTCTTAAATGTCCAAAAATTTTAATTTTAAATAATGTTATGAGAAATTTCAAAAATAAATTTTCTTGTCAAATGCAAAACTCGAAACCTAGAGCGATTCTGGAGGAGATGAATACATCGTTGGAATCCACTACCTCATATCTCTCCACAGACAAGCGGTATCCCCATTTATTTTTTCTTAAATGTCCAAAAATTTTAGTCCAAAATAATATGTCATGTAAAATCTCAAATTTTTATTTTTCCATATGTTTCAGCGCTTTTCTTGTCAAATTTGGCATTTTCTAGGCAAAAAAAAGTTGGCGACACTACTATTTGTTTTTTATTTATATCATTCACAATAGTTGTGAAACGTATTTAACCTACGTATTTATCTTCACACCCTTTTGTTTAATATGTATGTAGAATTTTGAGCATAACAACACATCCATGTGTTAAAATTCTTTTCTCTCTATTGACGATGATTTTGTGTGACCTTCAATAGCTCAGTTGTCTAGACGCTGTGTCACAAATACTTTTTTTTTCTCTAAGGCCGTGGGGTTCGAAGTTCAAATCTCGGTGAGGTCAATTCACTTTTTTTTGTACATTTTTTTTTTATTATTTTCTTAAGACTTTTTTTTTGCTTATTTTTGTTTTTTTTTTTAACATTTAATAATTAATTTATATAAAATTTTATATTAATAATTAAAATTCTTTTCTTTCATCTCCACCTTTTATACACAAACAACACACATACAAAGATTTGTCATTTAAATAAAAACTAAACAAATCCCTAATGAACGAAGACTTTTATATATGTACATCTATTGACGATGATTTTGTGTGAGCTTCAATAGCTCAGTTGTCTAGACGCCATGTCACAAATACTTTTTTTCTCTAAGGCCGCGGGTTCGAATCTCGGTCAGGTCAATTCACTTTTTTTTGTACATTTTTTTTTATTATTTTCTTAAGACTTTTTTTTTGCTTATTTTTGTTTTTTTTTTTAACATTTAATAATTAATTTATATAAAATTTTATATTAATAATTAAAATTCTTTTCTTTCATCTCCACCTTTTATACACAAACAACACACATATAAAGATTTGTCATTTAAATAAAAACTAAACAAATCTCTAATGAACGAAGACTTTTATATATGTACCTCTATTGACGATGATTTTGTGTGAGCTTCAATAGCTCAGTTGTCTAGACGCTGTGTCACAAATACTTTTTTTTTCTCTAAGGCCGTGGGGTTCGAGGTTCAAATCTCGGTGAGGTCAATTCACTTTTTTTTGTACATTTTTTTTTATTATTTTCTTAAGACTTTTTTTTTGCTTATTTTTGTTTTTTTTTTTTAAACATTTAATAATTAATTTATATAAAATTTTATATTAATAATTAAAATTCTTTTCTTTCATCTCCACCTTTTATACACAAACAACACACATATAAAGATTTGTCATTTAAATAAAAACTAAACAAATCTCTAATGAACGAAGACTTTTATATATGTACCTCTATTGACGATGATTTTGTGTGAGCTTCAATAGCTCAGTTGTCTAGACGCTAAGGCCGTGGGGTTCGAGGTTCAAATCTCGGTGAGGTCAATTCACTTTTTTTTTACATTTTTTTTTTATTATTTTCTTAAGACTTTTTTTTTTTGCTTATTTTTGTTTTTTTTTAACATTTAATAATTAATTTATATAAAATTTTATATTAATAATTAAATAATCCATAAATAGGCTAAAAACATCAACATTTTTATAAAAACCCTCTGATACAAACAAAATACAAACGTTTTTATACCTTTCACCACAGGTGGAAGGGTCGCGGGTTCGTTAAGATTTTTTTTTTTGTTTATTTTTTGCTTTTTTTTTACATTTAATAATTAATTTAAATAAAATTTTATATTAATAATTAAATAATCCATAAATAGGCTAAAAACATCAAAATTTGTATAAAAACCCTCTGATACAAACAAAATACAAACGGTTTTATTTCTTTTTTTTGCTCCGATTTAAAAGAATTTATAAAAAGATTTTTAAACCATTTTATTTCTCACATATTAAGAAAATTTTATACATAATTTACCTTTGAGTGCAACTATTTTAGGTCATAACTTATAATAATTTATAAAAAAAATTATAAACTATTTTCCTTCAAATTTTTAAAATTAAGCTAAAGAAATTACAAATATTTCTAATAAAAAAGCGAAATAAAATCCTAAATGCAAATTTGCCAGCTAAATCAAACTATTTTGTAGAAATAAAACACATGCAGTTCTAGTGATTTCTTTTAACGATTTGTTGAAATTCTTTTCTTTCACCTCTTAACCTTTTATACACAAACAACAAACACTATTCTAGAGCTGTATTATGACCTATGGATACGTCTTATATAGCAAAAGATCGAAAATCTTTAGTATAACATATTTGCTGAAAAACTCGGAAATATCGGTTCAGATACAAAAAAGTTATGCCCAAAACATACATTTTTTTAAAATACATATTTTCTGGAACCATAAATCTTCCCGAGTCCAAGTTTTATCTCCAAACTAAATGGTTAATTTCCTCTTAAAGGCGTCCGTATATAAATCTGTCCATTTCATATATGTCCATGTATAAACTTCAGTTTTTTCCCAACCATGGTGAAGGGTATATAAGATTCGGCATAGCCGAATTTAGCCGCTCTTACTTGTTTTATTTTAAAAACCATAAAATTTTACATTCGAGACTTGTTCGGTGGTATTTTGATGTGATAAGGTCGCAAAAGAACAACATTGAGCCCCCGCACATTTGTATTGCTAGGATTCAAGGAGGCATGAAAGGTTGAATTTTGTAGGTAAATCAGCATTTAGCTCAATTTGTAAAAAAAAAATAATATTGTACATTGGGAAATATCAGAAAGTGACAACCTTTAGCCCCCCTACCATTTTTGCTCCTACTTGTTATTAGTTCGCGAGATTTGAGTCTCAGAAGAGGCTAACCTTTGGCCCCTTACTTTTTACTTCTTAAGTTTTAGGGGGGTCAAAAGTTTGTTTTTGTGTACAACTTGTACTTGGTGTAAATGGATATTTAAATATTAATACAGATAGGAAAGTCTCAGAAAAGGCCAACTGTTGGCCCCCATAGTTCTTGGTACTTAATATTCAGGCAGGCCAAATATAAATTTTTTTTGTGTGCAATCTGCATTTAGTTCAGTTGACTAAATAATTGATAGTGTAGATTGGAAAATATTATAAAAGCCCAACGTATGGCCCCCGAACTTTTTTAATTATAATTCAGAGGAGCTTTAGGTTTATGTTTCTATGTAAAATCTGTATTAAGTTCAATGGCTAGTTAAATATAAATGTAGATTGAAAAACATAAGAAAAGCCCAACATTTGGCCCTCGTATTTTTTTTTTTTTGATTCAGGGGCATATCAGCAAATGCCAACCTTTGGCTCACCATGCATCTTAACAATTAAAAGTTAAGGGACCAAAGATTTGCGAAAATTAAATGGTTTCTAATAAATTGGCCTAGAAAGTACAAAAAAATATAATAAATTGTGTCATTTTGCAATAATATGAAAATTTTGATGTTTATCTCAAATAAAAGGTAATTTTATCTAGAATCAAAATCCAGAAAAAAAAATAAAATAATTAAAACTACTTCTCCTTAATATTAAGCCATAAATAAGTTTTTCTTATATCAGGGAATTTAAAATTTAAGGGCCCCTATTAGTAAACAGGACTTAAGGAAAGTTTTTGACTTCGGTTCCGTGTTATGCAACATTTTAAATAATTTGTTTAAAATTTTTCATGCTCAATCTTTTTTTTTTTAATTATTTTAAAAAATTTTATGTTAGGTAGGTTTCTCTCCCATACAGTTTTACAAAACAAAGTATTTGTTTTATATGATAGTTGGAGGAGTATTCCAGCAGGGAAATGAGGGTGTGCATATTTTTTAAATACTGTGTATTTACTTTATCGTCCATACCCCAGGTTTTACCACTTACCACTTGTTTAACTACAATGTTTTAACATATTTACATATAATCTACAATATTTTTAAAGTAATTATAATTTTTTGTCTCTCTTCTCAAACAGTGTATGTATTTTTGCAACAAGCAAAAGTTTTTTAGGAAAAACTTTTTCTTTTTTTCCGAAAAGCTTAAAACATCAAAAATAACCTGTATGAACAGCCAACCAACAGAAAGAAAAGTTATGTTGGTAATTGATTTTGAAATTGATATGCTAAATATAAAAAAGGAGCCATGAGCATAGTCAACAATCAAAAAAGGCCAAACAGCACACAACTAAGGGGAAAGTGGTTTTCCAAATTAGAATATGATAAACTTTTTAACAACACCTGAGCTTTATTTTATTTTTAAAAAGAAATAATAGAAAAAAATTTAATTAATATGAACATGTTGGTAAAGAGCACACATGGTCTGAAGTTATCAATTTTATAAAATAAAAACCCCCTCACACAAAAGTAAGCACATAAGTTTAAAGTAACTTATTTGTAATTTAGGAGAAATGTATGACGGTTTAAAGTTAGCAAAGAAACACTTTATTCCACTTAAAACTAGTGGGCGAAAACCCACTACGTTGATAGTGTAGAAGCAATATTGATCGGGCTAAGGACTGGGATTATCGGAGGCCCCAAATGAAAAGAACCCAGCAAAAACATGGTAATAACATATTATTACTGTATACATTACTTTGTAATGAGTACTCCTTACATTCAGCATTATTTTCAAAACAAAAATAATGTATTACCCATAATATGTTACTTATTTCATTATTATGAATTAAATAATAATAATAATAAGTTACCTGTAATGGCGAACAGGAAAAAGCCTACAAATTAGTTTAGAGTAGTGCCGAATTAATTTATTTTAACTTGTTTGTGTTATAACACATCTTATATAATTAATTTTGATATTCAGATCACGAATATGACAACTGTAGTTCCGAAAATCCTTTGTATATAACTTTTTAAAATTGTAAAGAGATTAGAATCAGGGGGAAAAAATCTATAAAAATTAGATCAAATAAAAATTACTTGAATTTCAATGCAAACAAAAAATGTTTAAAACTAAGCAAAAACTTTCTGTTTTTGTCCTTTGACGACTCATGGGATAAATATGTCCCAAATTGTATCAGTATTCTGAACGAATTCCAAATATCTCGATGTTTCTAAATGTTAAAGGAATGGACCATGTGCTACCCAAATTTTAATCGCCTGTGTTGTTCAATAAGATTCGAGAAAATGTGTTCCAAAAATTATGCATATAAGTATATATAAATTTATATATATTTTTTGTATGAATTTGTGGTGATCCTATTGGCTATGGAACCATATTGATCCAAGTGGTTAGTATTGTGTGAAATCAACAACTATCCTCTGTCCCACATTTAAAAAAAAAAATGAGTCAAATATAACAAAAACTAAAAATGGGTAATCTATCAGCCACTGGCTGTCAAAGGGTTAATTTATATATTTCCGAAAAAAAAAACGAAAAGCGAAATAGAAATTCGAATTCACAACACATCGCATTACCTTGTCGCTTACTCAAAGTTAAATTATAATTGGTCCAGGGGTTAAAAAATAATGTGTTACTAAATTCATTATGGAAAATTAAATAATAATTGTTTTTAAGTAACCAATTATTAATATGCATACGCGTGACCTATTATTCATTATATTTAAATCGAAATCGAAAACGTGAAAATATCGAAATACATACTTCGGAGTTTAGTGCGAATAAAGTATTAGCTGATGTCCATAGCGGAGGAGGAACCATCCTATCAAATTTCAACTTCCAGAGGTTTGGACAGGAAGACATAAACCTTTTTGCCCCTTCCAATAGGAGTTTTCAAAAATTCCATCTGTGTGGATGTCTATGCCGGAAGAGGAACCTATGTAGCAAATTTCCACTTTCTAGCTCCACCGGTTATAGCATTTCGTCAAGGGGACGAGTTTTACCCCTCGCAATAGGCTTTTCCAAAACTCACGTCTTTGATGCTATCTACACCGAAAAAGCAAATTTGAACTTCCTAACTCCAGAGATTTGGAAAGACAGGCAGTCAATAGGGGCTGCCTTTTGCCCCTGCCCGTAGGAATTTCCAAAAATCCCCTCTGAGTGGCTTAAGCGGTTTGGGATTACCATAAGGAGGAAGGTTTTTGAATCCCACATTTCTAACAGATCCCTGGCAAAAATTCCAAGTTTAAGATATAATTTATCCATACGAATTTTAGGTTCGAAGGACCAATTTGAATATCTTTATATATATACTAATCTCTTACCTTTAACTGTTAAGAACATTCAGACTTTAGAAAGCATTTATAAATTCACAGTATCTGAAAAGAAAAATAAAAGAAATATAAATTAGTAAAATATTTAATGTATTTAAAATTAATGATAAAATTCTGTTTGAATTTAATTTATCAATATGAGCCCGTCCGTGTCGCCAATATAAAGATATTTGATTGAAAATTTTCACATAAGTTTAGAATTGGTCCCTAGTGGGAAAAACTTTTTTGAATTGGAATTAAATGGTTAAAATTTGGATAGTGAATTTTTTATGGTAAACATGACTCCAGTTTTATAGTAAATCCAACCATATTTGGATCTAGTTTCCATATAAACCCACCTTTTTTTATTTGACTACTTAATTAAGATTTATCTCTATATTTTCCTTACTGTTTATTGAAAAAGAATTAGGACTCTTCTCGGAATTTGGAACGCTTACAGAAATTTGTTTCAAATAATACTTGGCATCGGCATGATAGACTTTAAGCTTTTTAATAGCTTGAAGATTGATTTGGTTCCATTTGGAAAAATTTCTTCACAATAATTAAGAAAATTCGATTTTCTAAAGAAATACCTTAATTTCTAATTACAAAATAATAATTTAATGAAGTTTTGGTTTCATTTTTTAAATGCCGTGCAAAGGCGGTCGGTGATAGAGCTTTAAAGAAGGATATCCGTTATTGCATTTGTCCGTTATAAAAAGATTTCACTGTACATCAAAATTTTCTATTTCCGCAAAATTTTGTATAGTGATGAGGCTTTTTTCAATAAATCTGAGATGAATTAAAATAGGAAGTTAAATTGAAAAGCGTTGGGCGCCATTTTATTAAGCCTTATAAATATTTACTTTTAACATTTTTAAACTAACACAACTTTTGCTGATAAATTTAATGCTACATAAATTATTGTCAAGAAAACTAAACAACAACAAAATTTTAATTAAAATATAACCGTTAAACTATTTAAAATTCCTATGAAATAACAATTTTATTGAATTATTTTATTACAGTAAAATTAATTAAAGAAAAACTTAATTTACAAAAAAGTTAATATTAATATTAACGTTAATTATTTTTCTCTCTTACTGGCCACTGACTGTGATTTTAAAGAAAATATTAAATAAATTTTATAATTGAAAATAAAATGTTATGAAAGAGAATCATTACAATATTGTAATTGAATTTCAAACAATGACAATATTGTAAGTAGGTTCGAAATAAAGTAGGAGAGTGTCAATGTATTTTATACCCAACAAACCATTTAAGTGATGATGGAGGAAAAATAATAAAAGAAAAAAGAAATTAAAAAAATTTAACCTTTTAACTGTGTGAGATGTATATTTAGGTTTTTGCGTATCTTTATTTTATTGTGTAAGACGTTAACGTCCTCTTTACATATGATTTTTGATTTTGAGCCAAGGTTTTTCTTAACTTGACAGTTAAGTGGTTAATATTTCTTCAATATTCCCGGCAAATTTACAGCATACAATGAAACTGCCATTTACAGCAATATTCCGCAACGGCAACAAACAACATAAAAATCCTTGTTTGTTCTTTAATGAGGAGTGACAGGCGACAAGCATAATTAAATTTTACTTCAGTTTTACATGCGAAAAATTCTATCACACTTTTATTTAATTTTTTGTTTTTCCTTACTCACTTCACCCAACACTACTTCCCTTCTTCCACTTGTGATTCAACACTCCGCTCATCATTTTTTACAACACTACATGCAACTGGCCGCTAAACTTGAAATATAATGAAAAGTATAGAAAAGGAAATATTTAACAGTTTTGGTCTTGAGAATCAGTCGTCTTTTAAAGTGAAAAAAAATAAAAAAAAAATTAAAAAGAAAGGAGAAGTAGTTTGTGGAAGTAGAATAAGACAAATGAAAATCTTTTTAAGACTTATGATAATATAAAAAAGTTGTCAGTTGCTATTTTTATTTCTTTTTTTTTTTTTTTTGTAGCTTCTTAAATATACCCAAAGACATTAGAATGTGTTAGTTATACATTTTAAGGAGTCATAGACCGACATTCATGTCGTTATTTAAGGCTATCATCATCATCATCATCATGAGACAAAGCGACAAACAAAAACTGTACGTTGAAATAAATGAATTTGTTTTAAATGCTGAGATTTCTGCTAAACATAAAAGCGTGAAATGGTTTTCTTTTAACAAGAAGAGTTGATTAAATTAAAATTTTAAGATTAAGATGAAAAAATTAATTGAAATTGAGTTTTTAAACAAGTTGTGTAAAACAGGAAATTATTAAAACGTTTCTATTAAAATGGTTACAATTGTAACTCACAAGTGAATCCTCTTAACACGTATACGCTGATTTGTATAAAAATCGGTTATACCATCTCCGTTATTAAGTTAATAAAAACGGGGACAGAAAAAGGAATTTTTTAAACTTCGTCATGCCAATAATTTTCAAAATTCGAAAAAATCGTATATTGTACATTTAATGGAACGCGAAAAGTACCAAATTTTGGGACCGTTATCCACCGATTCCCAAGAAAGAAAACTATAAACCTGCCAAAACACTGCCCTCAGAATTATAACAGTATGATGGATAGAGGTCCTCACCACAGCAACTTCATGAAAAACGAAGGTTCTAGCAATAAGAGAACACTGTCGAACCTGCTTACGAAGCAGTTCCTGCAGGTATAATATCGGAGGGGCCATCCGAAATATCTATATTTTTTTAACGTCTTTTTAGCTATTTTTTCTGTAAAAAGTTGATTTTTTCAAATTTACAAGTCCGTCTTTACATTATTTTCGCTTGAAAATTGTTTGTTTAAAAAAATTTAAGTCATAAAATGTAGTTATTTTTGTTTTCTATCGCTATAATAAATTTGTTTTATTACAAAATTTTTATTTCACCAAAAAGATCTAAGATCGATTTTTGCCAGACGTTTAACTGCATTTTTACAGTTTTACAATAATATTTAAATTTGTTATTTTAACCGCCATTGTAGTTGATTTTTAGCATTTAAAAATAATTGCATATTACAATTGATTTAAACGAAAATGTAGTTTACAACTGAAAATTCGTTTATTTTAACTTTCATTTGCAGTTGATTTTAACCCTTAAAAGCCTGATTTTCAAAATATAATTTAAAAAAATACAAATGTGTTAATTTTATTCACCAGATAAAGGGAAAAATAATAAAAAAAATACATAATTTTTATGTACATTAAATTACAAAAATAAAGCAAGTATTAATTTTGATACTTTAGGCATTTGGGGAAAAAATATGTCGTTGTAATTTTTAACAACGCTAGGCATGAAATAATGCGAAACATTGATTTTTTTTGTTATCGCATAACGATACTTTACATTTTTTGCAAGTCCAAGAGGTAAGCTTCCTACAATTCATATATTTGCATTTGTTTCGCGAGTCCATAAATGCTTTTTGATGTCCAACACGATCATAACGCACGTCGGTTGGGGGAAGTACCTGTACTCCCGACCGGAATCTATGGGATGGTTGTGGCATCTCCTCTCGTTCACTGTTAGTGCTTGGTCTTCCCCTTTTATTGTTTGATCGACATTGATATCGGCATAAGGTGTCAGCAAGCTCTGTTCTAAAGTCAGCTAACTTTATTATGTTCTTCTGAGATTTGCCTTTTATTATACTGATGTTTTTATACAGTACCCAAGCGTTTATCACTGTCATGTCCAGCGAGTGGTAGAACAGTCTCGTTGTCCACTTTCTAGATTTTATGCGGATTCGATATGGGCCGATGAAGCTATCCATTAAATCCACGCCTCCCATGTGGGCATTATATTCCTTAATCACTCGAGGACATGGTACTTGGAGATTACTTTTTAATTTTTTGTCATAGCGGGATATAGATCCGGCTGGCTCAGCGCCAACATAGGTTAAAAGCAGTAAAACTTGCTTGTTATCTTTCCAGCTTGTTGCCGAGAATTCAACACCTTCAAAAGAGGCAACATTTTCATGGTATGTTCCTCTGGGTACGTTAGACTTTAAAATTTCTTTTTTCTCTGGCAATTTGCAAGATTTTCCAAGACGGTTTCTCTGTACAGTGCCAAGGCAATAAATGCTATGTTTGGCTAAATAATGTAGCAAGGGAATATTTGTGTAAAAATTATCAAAATAAAGGATATGATTTACTTCTTTTGGAACTGGTCGCAACAATCGCACAACTGTATTAGATACTACTCCTAGGTCTGGTTCGCCAGGTAAACGCTCAATATTTTTAGCACCTGAGTACACCTCAAAACTATACGCATAACCTGAAAGAGAGCATAAAACAAATAATTTAAATCCCCACTTATGTGGTTTATTTGGTAGATATTGTTTCATAAAATGTTTCACTTTTGTGGCACACATTTGCTTGTCCAGTGACAGCCGATGTTCAAATGGTACAGAAGAAAATCTTTTATTCAAGTGGTCTATTACTGGTCTTTTTTTATGCAGTCTATCGTGCTGGGGATGATCAGGAGGCAAATGTTTGGTGTCATCATTCATATGAAAAATTTGTCTGATTTTATCAAATCTATTTCGAGTCATAGTTTGTGCTATTGGATCAAATTTTACATTGTTTGATCAGTACGACCTTACAGAAGGGTAATGATAAACACTAGTAAAAATAAGAATCCCAAGAAATTTACGTAGTTCCGTAACAGTAACAAGTTCTGAGAAGTTAGGGTTCTTTTGAAAAGCGTACTTGTTTGACTCATCCACTAGGAATTTTATTATTTCTTCATTCAAGAAATAAGAAAAGAACTGAAAAGGCGTTTCCAATTCCAGAATTTTAGATGGATATTCGTTATTTCCTTCAAACTGAAAAGCATTTTGTACAGTATCCATATTTGTTACTCTCCATACCATATTCCGGGAGTTGAAGTTGGAGTTTCTTACCAAATAGCCCGAGCTTGAAAGCGTATCTGCATCTAAGTCAAGGTCAGCAGGAAGATTTTCTGCACTATCATCTGATTCAATGTGATGCTCTTTGTTTCGAAAACTAATCGATGTCATCCTCTGAAATTTCACCATTTTCCAGTTGTTTCAAAAATTCTTCGATTTCATGCGGCTTCATTTCTGACAACTTTGTAAAATAAATATATTTTTGCAAGTAGTTTTTATCACGAAATTATTTCCAACGGTAAACTAAGCAGAGAAATAACTAAAACCAAATCAAAACAAAATATTAGATTTCACACAGCCTAGAATGCCTGAAGTATCAAAATTGATACTGATAAAAATAACGGATTTTTTTTACACAAAACAGGCATTTGCTAAAAATAATTGTATTACAGTAAAAACAAGATACTTACCAACCTCAAATATATTTTTATTTTTTAAAAAAATTAAATGCGATAAATATTGATAATGTTAGAATTTCTATAAAAACACCTTACTTGTTCAACACGTGGGAAAAACTAAATTACGTGTAATGAAAGCGATGTTACCAACCGAAAGTTATTTGATAATTTTAGATTATAAGATTACTATGCAATGGTATTACACATACAGTGAAACATTAAAAAATTTAATAATTGCAAGTCCACAATTAAATTTTAAGTCCGGTATCAAATTTGAAACTTGAGGCATTTAAGGGTTAAAAGGTTAAAAACTGTAAGTAAAATTGGTACACACAAAGATCTATGATTTTTAATGAATTGGTGATACTAAATGTATTAAAATTTTTAATACAGTTATAAAATTATGTAGGTAGAATGAACTGTAAATGACAGTTAAAATAATTTAAACATTTAAAATTAAAAATATTGGGACGTTGAATTAACAATGAGCGTTTTTTTTCGAAATTTACTGTGCAAAACTTGTTAAAAACATATATTTTGTCCATCGCTGGCCACAACATTTTACCATCTTTCTGGCAATTTTCGAATCCCAGCTCGAAGGAACGACTAATATTTGAAGGCAATCTGATCATCGAGCCATTTTGCACTGTTCATATGAAGTGAACTACTGCTGGGACAGCCCATATGTCATCGACCGGAACAAGTACACAGAGAAAACGGATTCATTGTGACAACTGAATGTTTTGGTTGTAGCAACCGAATTATGCATTTGTTGCAACTAAATATATTCGTTATACATTTGCAATGTATGGTTTCAAACGAAATTCTGTTGCAATAACCGAATTTGGGTTGCGGCAATCAATATATATCGGGCTCTCTAACAAATTCATTCGGTTGGCAAGATATTCGTTTGTCACAATGAATATGTTTTCTATGTGTTGTAGTCACAATGAATCTGTTTTCTCTGTGTTAAAGTCGGAAGGAGAGCCTGGATAATACGGCGGGTAGAGGTCTTGATCGGCTTTGCAACACGTGGCCGAGCACTGTCATGTGGCAAAATTTTTTTGAGTTGAGTCCGAGAGCGTTCCTTCGTGATCGTTTCATTCTGCATTAGCAGCTCGTAGTAGTTTAAGCCGCGTAATGGTTCATGCCATGAATATTGAGCTTTCCGAAGGATGTTGATGGCTGTCCGGGAAAACCCCATGACTTTTTGCGCTTGGGGTTATCGTAATGCATCCACTTTTCATTGCCAGCCATAATGCGATGCAAAAACCCCTTTTCTTTTTGGCGTTCGAGGAACTATCGAGCAAAAAAAAAACGCCTTTCGACAACGCGCACCTTCAACTCGTATATCACCCAGTTTCCTTAGTTTTAAATCAATCCCATGACTTTTAGGTGCTTGTCAACTCCTGAAGCGGTTGGCATTCGTCCATATAGAGCTATAATTCCAATTCTTCGTCTTCAATTTTTTTCGTTTGACCCGGCCGTTCCTTGTGTTCGAGCTCAAAATCACCACTTTAAAAGCGAGCATGCTCGCGGTAAACTTCCACTTATATTCGATGACCATCGTCTGCACCTTTCTTGATATTTAAGTAATGAAAAAAAGAAATCCCCGCAAAAACACTTTATTTGGTACGAAATTCGACCAAAGACGCTCATTCTAGTGGCGGCCTCTAATTATTAGTTTAAGGTCCCAATAATTTTTACAATATAAATTACGATTTTAGATCATTAAATTTGGAGTGAAATTTACTATACTTCAAGACTAACGAATATTTTTGGTACTAAAAAACCGAAGATAACAGACCTAATTCTACAAAAAAATATACAATTAAAGGAATTAAAGATATCAAAATATACCAAAAGATTATTGATTTTTATATAAAATTTTGATGCAAAATACTTGATACTAAAAGACCTTCGAAATAATCTAAGCTAAGAATATAAAAGCAAAATATAATTCAAAAAATTCTACAACATTTATTTAAATTCTGATACTTAATAATTGTCCGACTTTATTACACATTCACTTCTTGTAGAATCTTTGCAAATGTTCTTTCATAATAAATTTTCTAAATTCTTTAAATTCTAAACAATTCTAAATTATTAATACCGCCTGGTTGATAAATGATACCACCAACACTTTTTTATTATATTTCACTGAACTATTTTCTAAGTCTACGTACTTGACTTACTTTTTTTATTTTTATTTTGTATTTTGCCTGGAGTAGACAATAAAACCACGTCGTAGATAGAGTATCAAGTGACATTTCATACAATAGAAAATATTATGAAACTAAAGCAATATTTATTTTTTTTTATAAGATAAAAGAGGTGTTAAAGCGAAATATGTTTTCATATGAAAAATTTATAAATACATGTTTATTGCATTTTTAAAAAACAAAAGAAAATTATACATAAATAAACAAAATATAATTAATTTTTTCAAGTTTCTTACAACTTTACGCTTTTGTGATACTCCAGCAAACCTGTATATTTATCATCAATTAAATGACAAATATTAAACAATTTATAAACATTATTTAATCCACCACAATCAATAATCCACACAAGAATAAAATTGACATGACAATGTCTTACCCTTACCACCACCCACCCTTATCGACGTAATATGGAAAAATAAATTTTATATACAAAGTGATGACAAAAAGATGTCAGCACATATGTTTTTCTTTATAAAAGACCATAAAAATTATAGAAAAAAACCTAAAAACAAGTTTAACTCTCCAATGCATACATTTTTATCAGTAATGAAGTTCCCATCCAGAATTGTTTATATTTCATAAACAACGATGTCTTGTAAAAAAATTAATTTTAACGCTTAATTAAAGCGATATAAGCCGACAAAGTTAAAAATACATCTACAAAATCAATGCTACAAGAAAATCGTAGTGAAACACATATTATAAAACTGTAGCAAATTTTGAAGTTAAAATCTGGAAAAAAAATTGTTGGAAAAAATACCAACAAATGTAGTTAAAAGAAACTAATAATGCAGTTAATTTCTTTTTGCACTTTACTATTAAATACGTATTATTATACGTACTATTTTACGTACTATTATACGTACTTACATAGTTAAAAATAACCATTAAAAATAACTACAAATGCATTTAAATTTAAATAAATAATTTAAATAAAAAATAACTACAAATGCATTTAAATTTCCTTATACTTTCATATTAAATCTAGTATTTTTCACTTACTTTGTTACAAGTAACTTTTAAATATATATTACATTAAGGAGAATTTATATAAACTATTTTACAGAAAATGGAAACAAGAATTCTAAAGCAATAAAAAATTTCAAAATAAAAATGAAAAAATTTTAAAAAATTTTTAAAAAATTTTTTATTCAATTCAATTGCTCAACTGCTGTTAAAATAACTACAATCACTTTATTACACAAATAACTGTTAGTAACTGAAGAACTTTTATGAACTCGAAAATTGCGAAATTTAATGAAAATATCACCATTTTATTATGGGTTCATTATCAATATATGTATTGAAAGAAATATAAAGGGTGTCCCAAGAAGAACGCAATTTTTAAATCTGGCAACATTCGAAGTGTCATTGTTTGACATTTTAACAATTGTTATTGTTTGCTAGTAGAAGGTACGAGGTTAGTAAAAATGGAGCGCTACACGAATGAACAACGCATTCTCATTGTGAAATTGTTTAACCAAAATGGTGAAAGTTTTGCGGCTACAGTTCGCAAATTGCGATCAATTTGGGGTCACAATAAGGCTCCAAAAGAGTCAACTGTAAAGAGATTAATGGATAAATTTGCCGAAACTGGGTCTGTTAGTGATGTAAAGACAACAACGCGCCATCAACCAGGTCGATCGACCGAAAATGTTGCATCTCTACGTGATGATGTCGCTCAAACTCCATCCACCTCAATTCGACACCGAGCTCAGCAAATTGGTGCCTCCAAATCCACTTTGCAGCGAATTTTGACGAAAGATTTGCATCTTCATGCATACAAAGTTCAATTGACTCAGGAACTGAAGCCAGCTGACCATGGACAGCGAAGGGAGTTCGTTAATTGGGTATTGGAGAGACAACATGAAAATGCTGATTTTGCCGATAAAATCATCTTCAGTGACGAGGCCCATTTTCATCTTGATGGCTTCGTCAATAGGCAGAATTGTCGCATTTGGGGTGAGGAAAATCCTCGAGTGATTCACGAGAAGCAAATGCATCCTCAACGTGTCACTGTGTGGTGTGGTTTTTTGGCTGGAGGAATCATTGGACCTTTTTTTATGAAAATGAGGCAGGTCAAGCGCAAACAGTCAATGGTGTTCGGTATCGTAAAATGATAACCAGTTTTTTCTTGCCTAGAATTGAAGAAATGAATGTGGAGGGCATGTGGTTCCAACAAGATGGCGCCACATGTCATACAGCCAGAGAAACAATTCAATTGCTGCATCAGTCATTTCCCGGTCGTGTTATTTCGCGTTTTGGAGATCAGAATTGGCCGCCTAGATCGTGCGATTTAACACCATTAGATTTTTTTCTTTGGGATTTTTTGAAGTCGATGGTTTACGCGAATAAGCCGACAACGACTCAAGCCTTAAAAGAGGAAATTGCACGCTGCATTATTGAAATACCGCAGCATTCATGCAAAAGGGTCATTGAAAATTTCATTAAAAGATCGTGTGCATGCCAGCAAAGCCGCGGCGGCCATCTGCACGATATATTGTTCCATACATAACCTCATACTGTCTACTTTACGATATAATAAAGTTTCACGATTTTTTTTAAATATCTGTGTTTTATTTAAAATTTAAAAATTGCGTTCTTCTTGGGACACTATTTAACAGAAAATGGAAACGAGAATTGTAAAGCAATAAAAAATTTCAAAATAAAAATGAAAAAATTTAAAAAATTTTTTTATTTAATTCAATTGCCCAACTGCTGTAAAAATAACTACAATCTCTTTATTACACAAATAACTGTTAGTAACTGAAGAACTTTTATAAACTCGAGAATTGCGAAATTATGCCCCAGACACAACGCTCTCTGCTGTAGACATTTAACATTTGCTTGTCATTGCGAATCTACACATTTATTGACTAGGTGGTGTAGACATTGGACCCAGAGATTAACTAGTACATTTTAGTAGTTCTAGTCTAAACTTTTGCAACTTTTTACTAGGTTTCCACACTAGGAAGGAAATCAAGTTTAAACATGTGTATTTATTATGTTAAATTGCATTTTTTATTAATAAAAAATTTTATAAATCGCATAAAAGTAAAAAAAGGAACAAATTGTTTATTACAGTCTTTGTAGACGCTTTGTTGACAATGTCACCAAAAAAAAAGGAAATGCAAAAAGTGTAGACGCTTTGTTGACTATGTCACCAAAAAGTCACCCAAAATAGTCGACAAAACTGGTGACTTGAAGACACTTGACCCCAGGCTATTTTTTAAAATTTTTTTTTGCAAATACGAAATTTCGTCTTTAAATTTTTGTCTGCTACTAAACCGTACCCCATACGGTTGACTAAAAATGTTGTAAATTATTTTGTATGTTGAACTTCTTTAATAGAAAGTTGTAAATTTTTAACTATACAGCCTTAAAAGTAAATAGGGCCTTAAGTCAGCCTTCTGCATTACAGGGTTAATATTTAACAGCAGCTGTAAAGCAGCCTTTCAATACAAAATGTATGTAGACAATAAAAAGACATATGTGATTGAGTATAATCAATAAGAGGATTAAATGTCAATAACAGCATCAATCAAATCGACAAAATATATGAAAATACAAAAAAAAAAAAAGAAAAAACATTTCAATTTAAATATTGTAAACATAATCAGACATGTTCTGGATTTCGCTTTTAGGTGAAAGTTAAAATTCTTTAAATTTCGTTAAAAATTTAATTATGATTATAATGAGTAAAGTTGAAATAAAATAAAACTTTGGAATACAGTGAAATAGCTTCCATAAATTTCAATTTCATGCGGATTTGAATGCCCGAGAATTGAAACATTTCAACAAAAAAAAATCCTCTAATACTTTAAATACACATAGGTCACTAATCACAATCTTTTAAAGAATCTCAACAAATATTGTTGGTTAAATTTTAAAGGCACATCAGTTTCCCATTTCACCCCACATTACTTAATTAAAATTTTGATGTGGGGTAAAATGGGAAAACTGTAACATTTCAAACAATATATGATTATATCGCTCTTTTGCAATATAATCAAACAAATGCATTTTAAATTTTCAATTGAGCCTAACTGCTGAGCAAAGTAGAAAACACTTTTGGTCGCCACTCAGTGAGAGAGAGAGAGCCCTACGGGAACAGGGCCTATCCCAGGACACGTTACGTGACCGGTTCATTGTGATAGGGACCGGTCACGGGATCGGTCACTTTAACATGGGCTTGTCCTAGGAGGGGGTCAATTGCCCATAGTGACATGTCACATGACTGGTCTAAAAGAACAAGTCATGACTTTGAAGCCGGTCACGTGGTAGGTACTTTAGGAACCGGTCCTCTTTTCACCTATCTCGTAATATTTATTTTCGGAACCGGTCCAGTTTTCACCTATCACGGGACAGGTCCCAATTCCCAACTGACCCTTTTTTTCCTGCAGGGAGATATCGATTCCATTTTTTTAATATGTTTTAGATTAGGGTGCGACTCATATTTCTGCATCATTTACTCAAAACACGCGTTATTTGAGTTATTCCGGTCTTCTCGCAAATGAGCGATATATGGATATACCCGATCGTATAGCTTCATGTATAGTTCAATATAGGATCCGCCATCTAACGTTTTTTTATTTCAACTAGTGCTTATTTCGTGAATGGTAACACTTAGCTCATGTCTGATTTGACAGATAATTAGTTTTATCCTTCCGCTGAACGAATATAGTTGTGTATACGCTTGAACAACGCTGGGAAATATTGCGACATTACTTTGAAAATCATGGTAATGTCATGATCTTGGCGGGTATGTAAACAAGCAAAATTGTCGCATTTGGGGCACAGAAAACCCACACGCATACATTGAAAAGCCGATGCACCCAAAGCGAGTCACTGTTTGGTGCGGATTTTGGTCCAGAGGCATAATTGGGCCATTTTTCTTCGAAAATGAGCAAGGAGTGGCCGTTACAGTCAACTGCTGAACGAATTTTTGTTCACAAAAATTGAAGAGGAGGATATTGGCAACATTTTGGTTTCAACAGGACAGGCGCTACGTGCCACACAGCCGAAGCTACACTTGATGTTATGCGCCCTGTTTTTGAAGATCGCATTATCAGCCGCAGAGCTGATGTCGTTTGGCCACCTCGGAGCTGCGATTTGACACCGTTGGACTATTATTTTGGGGTGCCGGCAAAGATACGCCGTAAAAATTACGCCGACAAGCCAGAGACAATTGACGCTTTACAGGACAAAATTCTTGAAGCCATTGGTGAAATACAGCTGCACACAATCGATAATGTGCTTTAAAATCGTGTAGGCTACTGCATGGCCAGCCGAGGCAGCCATTTGAATGAAATTATTTTCCATTATTAACCGGAAGGGTTGTTCTTTCAAATAAAAAAAGAAATTTGAGAAAATATACAGTAGTTTTCTTTTATAGCATTTTCAAAAAAAAAAGTTATTTGGCGGACCCTATATATGATCATTCATGATCTCATATATCTTTGGATCCTCAATATGAGGTTAAATGACCATATATGATTTCGGATCCCAAGATATATGAAAATATTTGAAATCATGTTTAGACCTATATGATCATATACACCCATGTATCATATACAGTCCAATATTTATATTTTGATTTTGTCTTCGGTATCTTAACCCTCGAAGTGGCATATGGTTCTGGCCAGACATATTTAATTTTCATGCTTCAATTTAGCATACTTCTATTTTAGGTACATGGCTGTAATTTCAGGTAATCTCCCAAAATATTGTTGGCTTTCGATGTATAAATTAATCATTGAAAAAAAGTCCTTGGAACAGGACAAAAAAGCCAAATAAAAAATCTTCACCTTACTTTTGGTACATGGTGTCTGGCCAGACCCCTATGCATTTTGTATGAACGCAAAGGCAAAGCACATGGCACGAGTTGGAAATTTGTATTTACTTTATTCTTTTATGCTTCTTTCTTTCTTCTGATTTTGTTTGTGAGTTAGTTATTCATTGAACGTTGAACAGTGAAGAAGTAATATAGTTTTTGTGCGGTTATTTTGAACTTGTGAATAATTTTACGCAGGTAGATTTGTTGCGTTGTTAGTATATTATGGCTGATGAACTGGAATTTATTTATAATACACGCTTGCGTAGCGCGAATTTGCAACCCCAATTGTCAGAGGCATTAGTGCGTGATTTTCAAAGTCAGGTAGAAGCTGATGAAAATTATGATGTTTTTGAAAACGATGGTGACGACACTGCTGATTATGTGCCAGAAGATGATGCATCAGACATAGAAAATCATTTGGAAATTGAACCTAACGAACTTTATGATAGTGATGAAAACGTAGATGAAGAAGAAGAAAGTGGAAATGATGCTGAAGCAGCAAATGAAGTCGACGCAGGCTGTTTTTATGGTAAAGACGGTACTAAATGGAACGAAACTGAACCCCCTGCATCTCTTTGCGCCAGCATAATATCATGCGTTTTCGATCTGGAACAAAAACAAGGCTCACCAATCCAGTTGAGGTATTCAAGCTATTTTTCTCAACCAATATTACGTTCGTCATCATTAGTGAAACAAATCGGCATGGGCGAGAATCAATTAGAAAATGGAATGAAGAACATGCAGAGTCTACCCAAAGAAAATGGATTGATTTGACAAGCTCTGAGCTAGATGCATTCATTGGGATTTTGTTGGCTTCTGGTCTCAGCCATAATAATATGCAAGACTCCAGTATATTGTGGCGTTCTGATTCGCTGCCCATATTCCGTGCGGCTATGTCGCACAAACGATTCATTACTCTGTCCAGATATATTCGTTTCGATAATAGTCGTACGCGGGCATTCCGACAGCAAACAGATAAAGCAGCTCCTATCCGGGATCTTTGGAATTTTCTCAATGAAAATCTGCAAAATTATTATGAACCTAATGAAAATATCACCATCGATGAGCAGTTTTTTCCGTATCGTGGGCGCACAAAGTTCACCCAATATATCCCATCAAAACCTGCAATGTATGGGATCAAAGTTTGGTGGGCATGCGATGCTAAGACTAAATTTCCATTGAAAGGAAAACTATACACTGGAAAGGAAGGAGACAATCGGGAGATAAATCAAGGTGAAAACGTTATAATGTATTTCGCAAATTGTTACGCAAACAGCGGCAGAACAATTATTTCTGATAATTTTTTCACCTCATTGAACGGCGCTAAACTACTGGCTGCTATGGGACTGGCATTTGTTGGCACCATTCGAGCAAACAAAAGATGTCTTCCTAAGGAAGTTATGAAGAGCACCAGACGACCAATTCTTTCAAGTGTGTTTGGTTTTCATAAAAATCTTGTTGCACTTTGCAGCTACGTACCCAAAAAAAATAAAGCAGTCAATTTAATTTCAACCGTGCATTACACGAAATATGTTGAAGGCGTAGCCATGAAACCGGAAGCAATTTTATTTTATAATTCAACTAAAGCCGGAGTCGATACGATGGATCAAATGCTAACTCATTACACAACAAAACGGTCAACCAGACGCTGGACATACGCGTTTTTCCGCAACATGATTGATGTGATGGCATTGGCAAGTTACATTATATGTAAGCTAAATGATGAAAATACAAGAAAAGAAAGAAGACGCATATTTTTATATAAACTTGCAAAGCAATTGGTACTGGCCAACGTTGAAAATCGCATCAATAATCCGCACATTGTGGCTCAACCAACAACTCGTATAGCATTTGAAGCGTACTTTGGGAGACCTCTCAATATAGCAAACCGTAATGTGGCTTCACGCAGTGGTCTAGACACACTAGCTGCCAAAAAAGATTGCAGAATTTGCCTGCAGCAAGGTGACAAAATACGCCGTAAGACACGCTTTTTTTGCTGCAAATGCAACAATCCTGTTTGTCAGCAACATTCAAAAGTAGATTATTTATGTTTTTATTGCCTTCCGCAAAATTCTGAATAAAAAAATCAATGTATTCTTCATAATAATTTTCTATTTTGTCATAAACATTTATTACTTTACCCATAATAAAGAGAAATATATATAGAACAAAAAAATTGTTGCCCTTTTCATTCCAAAGAATTTTTCAGGTCTATTTTTTCTTCCTCAGGTAGCTAATAACATAGTAAAAAGAAATAGAAACACAAAATATAACAAATATTTTCCTATCTTAGTAAAAAATTTAACGGCAAACAGCCCTTATTTCCATACAAATGCATGTAAATGTATAGGGGTCTGGCCAGACACCATGTGCCAGAACTAAGGGCTCAAAATATGTGCCTGACGAAGGGTTAAATTTGTTTTGTTTATGCACTTATATTTTTGGAGCCTTAACCCTTTTATGATAAGGGTCACCATAAACGCGATCTCTATATTTTATACCTTACACTTCCTATGTGGATAGGGTAGAGTAAGTTTATGCTGATGATTGTAAGACAAAGATATTTGATCAATATTCAACTTTTAGTGTACCGATCGACTGAAAATTGCATTTTTAAGATACATTTTGATGAAATTTGTTACATTGACTCATACCGGTCGAAAGATGAAGCTTATTGATTTTGGCTAAAAATCAATCCATGTTTAGACGTAAAGCTTTATTTGGATAAAACTTGATGCATATGCAAGTTTCTATTGGTCCGAAGGCAAAACCTATTGAATTTGGTTAAAATCGGTGGAAATTCAAGCCATCTTCCATGGAAAGGTCCTATGTGATATTATTTTTTTTTAACGGGCAGCAACACTCGGCAAATTCTTCGTCCTATTTAATGTAAAAGATAAGAGATGATGAAACTTGAAGAACTTTAAATTTGGCAACACTGTATTTGCGCGAGATGATAAATCTTACAACAGTTGGTGCCCGCATTCTGATGAGAGAGTTGTCGAAATTGTTGAAGCTTCTTGATTTGGTTCATAGCCCTCTTATGTTATTTTTACTTCGATGCTATCAGAACACCGAAAGAGGACATTGCGATGTGAATGAGGTATAGAAAACTCATACATATTATTTTGCTAAATTGATGTTTCCATCACTGGGGATCGAACCCGCAACGTTATGTGTAACAGTCCAAAGCGCTAACTATTAAAACACAATGTCTGCAATTCGATTTAAATGGAATTACAATTTGGGTGATGAATATTATAAAGGACCATTAATCTTAACTCCAAATTGAAAGAAAACCCGAGTACATTTGTAGCTAGTCTTCATGCGAAACATACTTCCCGGAATTTGCTTAAATTCAATTATTCGGAAATTACTTTTAGATTATCTCAATTTTTTCCGTTAAAGATTCAATTTCAAATGATTTGATTTTACTTCGAATATAAGAAAATATTTGAGATGAAAAAAATTTCAGTGTAATGAAAAAATTAAAATATACTGCCTCCCCCTAACTAAAATAAATTTTCAGCCGCCATTGTAAAATTAACACCCCATGTTTTAACATTAAAACAGCTAATCCATCAAAAAAAAAAAAACAAAATTAAAATAGCATCTATTGAATCCCAATGTAATTTGATTGATTAAAATGCATAGAAATTTCACATTCATGTCATCCAAATAACAAATTTCCACAAAAAAAAAAAAAAAATAAATAAAAGTTCCAAAACAGAGGGAGCTTAAAAACACATGTGTTTTACTTGTAATTTAATTAGTCAAACAAAAAAAAAAAAACTGAAAATTTGTATTGAAATAGAAATAAAGTAATTAAATTGATTAATCAAATTGTCAACTGTCTGCTAAATGAACAAGAATTCTAAAATGTTTGAAATTTGTGTAACAAAGTGAAAGAAAAGAAAAAATAAGAAGCAGATAATAACTTAACAACAACAAAAAAACCTTTCTATTTTAAGTGTGAGAAATTATTCTTTGTCTAAGACAAGTGTTGCCATCATCATCATCACATTTTTTACTATTTTTCCATTTTTTACTATTTGTTGAGACCGATGACGGTCTCAACAAAAAAAAAAAAAAAAAGCACCTGTTTCTTTTTATTCATGATTTTTTTTTTTTTTTTTACTTCCGTTATTTTTATAATTTTTCTTTTAACTTTTTTTTACATTAAACTCTGTAGTAAGTTGTATTTTCTCCTCCTCTTAAGTTTTAGTGTTGACAATTTTTTATTTGCTATTTTATTTTTTTATGATTTGACATTTAAACTTGACACATTCAGAGTGTTTTGGCAGTGTTTGATTTTTTTTTTTTCATTTGTTTTTTCATTCTTGTAAAAATTCTTTGATTTTACATTTATTCCTGGACAAATTTTTCTTTAAAGTAGTTTTGTTAAATTTCTTACTGTTTCTTCTTTTATCTCATTGTCATTTTTGACAATCATTTTGACAACAACTCGCACTCTGTAGGAGTTTTTATTTAGATTTTGTTGTTTCTTGCATGCTTACGTTCTGGGGAAAATTTAAATAACGTTTTATTTAGTTTTATTTTTAGCCTAATTTATTCACTTGTGATTAATTGAATGAATTAGTTTTCCAAAATGTCATCAATTATCAAAGGAGAATAGCTTAAGATAAAGTAAACAATTCAAAGATGGAAAATTTTATTTTCAAATAGTAATGAAATTTAATTAAAACAATTTTATTTTTAATTAACCCGCTAAAGGTGGATAGGATAATTATTTGCAATTAAAATTTAAACTGTGTATTTGAAACAAAAAATATGTAAAATAATGTAGCAATGTACATTGGGTTCTAAATCTACTTTTAAACAAGTGTGTGAAGATAAATACGAAAGTTATCGAAAGTTAAATTCGATAACTTTGACGCTAAGTGTGAAGTTAAATACGAAAAAAAAAATTCGGAAAACATTGAAATTAACGCTAATTGAAAAATAAAATTTAAAAAACACCGGGAAAGGACAAAAGTGACGCTAAGTGTGAAGTTAAAATCGAAAAAAATTGAAAATTAAAAAATACGGAAAAAACGAAATCGTTACGCTAAAATTAAGGTTTTTGGCCACTGTGGCCAAACTGGACGAGGTACACATATGAGTGATACCTCAAATTAAAGGTCTGACCGTGCCCTATTTAAATGTAAAAGTGCTTTTCCTGAATTGATTTTCAGAAAATTTTTAAAATTTTTTTAATTTCACTCTTATTACTGATTGTTGTTTTAGAAATTCCTCTGAAGGATTTTGGCCACTGTGGCTAAACTGGACGAGGTACACATATGAGTGATATCCCAAATTAAAGGTCTGACCGTGCCCTATTTAAATGTAAAAGCGGTTTTTCTGAATTGATTTTCAGAAAATTTTTAAAATTTTTTTAATTTCACTCTTATTACTGATTGTTGGGTTAGAAATTCCTCTAAAGGATTTTGGCCACTGTGGCCAAACTGGACGAGGTACACATATGAGTGATACCCCAAATTAAAGGTCTGACCGTGCCCTATTTAAATGTAAAAGCGGTTTTTCTGAATTGATTTTCAGAAAATTTTAAAAATTTTTTAATTTCACTCTTATTACTGATTGTTGGGTTAGAAATTCCTCTGAAGGATTTTGGCCACTGTGGCTAAACTGGACGAGGTACACATATGAGTCATATCCCAAATTAAAGGTCTGACCGTGCCCTATTTAAATGTAGAAGCGCTTTTCCTGAATTGATTTTTAGAAAATTTTTAAAATTTTTTTAATTTCACTCTTATTACTGATTGATGGATACGAAATTCCTCTTAAGGATTTTGGCCACTGTGGCCAAACTGGACTAGGTACACATATGAGTGATACGTCAAATTAAAGGTCTGACCGTGCCCTATTTAAATGTTAAAGCGCTTTTCCTGAATTGATTTTCAAAAAATTTTTAAATTTTTTTTAATTTCTCTCTTATTACTGATTGTTGGGTACGAAATACCTCTGAAGGATTTTGGCCACTGTGGCCAAACTGGACGAGGTACACATATGAGTGATACCTCAAATTAAAGGTCTGACCGTGCCCTATTTAAATGTAAAAGTGCTTTTCCTGAATTGATTTTCAGAAAATTTTTAAAATTTTTTTAATTTCACTCTTATTACTGATTGTTGTTTTAGAAATTCCTCTGAAGGATTTTGGCCACTGTGGCTAAACTGGACGAGGTACACATATGAGTGATATCCCAAATTAAAGGTCTGACCGTGCCCTATTTAAATGTAAAAGCGGTTTTTCTGAATTGATTTTCAGAAAATTTTTAAAATTTTTTTAATTTCACTCTTATTACTGATTGTTGGGTTAGAAATTCCTCTAAAGGATTTTGGCCACTGTGGCCAAACTGGACGAGGTACACATATGAGTGATACCCCAAATTAAAGGTCTGACCGTGCCCTATTTAAATGTAAAAGCGGTTTTTCTGAATTGATTTTCAGAAAATTTTTAAAATTTTTTTAATTTCACTCTTATTACTGATTGTTGGGTTAGAAATTCCTCTGAAGGATTTTGGCCACTGTGGCCAAACTGGACAAGGTACACATATGAGTGATACCTCAAATTAAAGGTCTAACCGTGCCCTATTTAAATGTGGAAGCACTTTTCCTGAATTGATTTTCAGAAAATTTTTAAAATTTTTTAAATTTCACTCTTATTACTGATTGTTGGGTTAGAAATTCCTCTGAAGGATTTTGGCCACTGTGGCTAAACTGGACGAGGTACACATATGAGTCATATCCCAAATTAAAGGTCTGACCGTGCCCTATTTAAATGTAAAAGCGCTTTTCCTGAATTGATTTTTAGAAAATTTTTAAAATTTTTTTAATTTCACTCTTATTACTGATTGATGGATACGAAATTCCTCTTAAGGATTTTGGCCACTGTGGCCAAACTGGACTAGGTACACATATGAGTGATACGTCAAATTAAAGGTCTGACCGTGCCCTATTTAAATGTTAAAGCGCTTTTCCTGAATTGATTTTCAAAAAATTTTTAAATTTTTTTTAATTTCTCTCTTATTACTGATTGTTGGGTACGAAATACCTCTGAAGGATTTTGGCCACTGTGGCCAAACTGGAGGAGGTACACATATGAGTGATACCCCAAATTAAAGGTCTGACCGTGCCCTATTTAAATGTAGAAGCGGTTTTTCTGAATTGATTTTCACAAAATTTTTAAAAATTCCTCTCTTTTATATTTAAAAATTCCTCGCTTTTATATTTAAATACGGCATGGTCAGACCTTTAATTTGAGGTATCACTCATATGTGTACCTCCTCCAGTTTGGCCACAGTCGCCACAATCCTTTAGAGGTATTTCGTACCTAACAATCAGTAATAAGAGAGAAATTAAAAAAAATTTAAAAATTTTCTGAAAATCAATTCAGGAAAAGTGCTTTCACATTTAAATAGGGCACGGTCAGACCTTTAATTTGAGGTATCACTCATATGTGTACCTAGTCCAGTTTGGCCACAGTGGCCATAATCCTTAAGAGGAATTTCGTATCCATCAATCAGTAATAAGAGTGAAATTAAAAAAATTTTAAAAATTTTCTGAAAATCAATTCAGAAAAACCGCTTTTACATTAAAATAGGGCACGGTCAGACCTTTAATTTGAGGTATCACTCATATGTGTACCTCTTCCAGTTTGGCCACATTAGCCAAAATCCTTCAGAGGTATTTCGTACCCAACAATCAGTAATAAGAGAGAAATTAAAAAAAATTTAAAAATTTTCTCAAAATCAATTCAGGAAAAGCGCTTTTATATTTAAATACGGCACGGTCAGACCTTTAATTTGAGGTATCACTCATATGTGTACCTCGTCCAGTTTGGCCACAGTGGCCAAAATCCTTCAGAGGTATTTCGTACCCAACAATCAGTAATAAGAGTGAAATTAAAAAAATTTTAAAAATTTTCTGAAAATCAATTCAGAAAAACCGCTTCTACATTTAAATAGGGCACGGTCAGACCTTTAATTTGGGGTATCACTCATATGTGTACCTCGTCCAGTTTGGCCACAGTGGCCAAAATCCTTCTGAGGTATTTCGTACCCAACAATCAGTAATAAGAGAGAAATTAAAAAAAATTTAAAAATTTTCTCAAAATCAATTCAGGAAAAGCGCTTTTATATTTAAATATGGCACGGTCAGACCTTTAATTTGAGGTATCACTCATATGTGTACCTCGTCCAGTTTGGCCACAGTGGCCAAAATCCTTCAGAGGAATTTCTAACCCAACAATCAGTAATAAGAGTGAAATTAAAAAAATTTTAAAAATTTTCTGAAAATCAATTCAGAAAAACCGCTTCTACATTTAAATAGGGCACGGTCAGACCTTTAATTTGGGGTATCACTCATATGTGTACCTCGTCCAGTTTGGCCACAGTGGCCAAAATCCTTCAGAGGAATTTCTAACCCAACAATCAGTAATAAGAGTGAAATTTAAAAAATTTTAAAAATTTTCTGAAAATCAATTCAGGAAAAGTGCTTCCACATTTAAATAGGGCACGGTTAGACCTTTAATTTGAGGTATCACTCATATGTGTACCTTGTCCAGTTTGGCCACAGTGGCCAAAATCCTTCAGAGGAATTTCTAACCCAACAATCAGTAATAAGAGTGAAATTAAAAAAATTTTAAAAATTTTCTGAAAATCAATTCAGAAAAACCGCTTTTACATTTAAATAGGGCACGGTCAGACCTTTAATTTGGGGTATCACTCATATGTGTACCTCGTCCAGTTTGGCCACATTAGCCAAAATCCTTCAGAGGAATTTCGTACCCAACAATCAGTAATAAGAGTGAAATTAAAAAAATTTTAAAAATTTTCTGAAAATCAATTCAGAAAAACCGCTTTTACATTTAAATAGGGCACGGTCAGACCTTTAATTTGGGGTATCACTCATATGTGTATCTCGTCCAGTTTGGCCACAGTGGCCAAAATCCTTCAGAGGAATTTTTAAAAATTTTGTGAAAATCAATTCAGAAAAACCGCTTCTACATTTAAATAGGGCACGGTCAGACCTTTAATTTGGGGTATCACTCATATGTGTATCTCGTCCAGTTTGCCCACAGTGACCAAAATCCTTCAGAGGTATTTCGTACCCAACAATCAGTAATAAGAGAGAAATTAAAAAAAATTTAAAAATTTTTTGAAAATCAATTCAGGAAAAGCGCTTTAACATTTAAATAGGGCACGGTCAGACCTTTAATTTGACGTATCACTCATATGTGTACCTAGTCCAGTTTGGCCACAGTGGCCAAAATCCTTAAGAGGAATTTCGTATCCATCAATCAGTAATAAGAGTGAAATTAAAAAAATTTTAAAAATTTTCTAAAAATCAATTCAGAAAAAGCGCTTTTACATTTAAATAGGGCACGGTCAGACCCTTAATTTGAGGTATCACTTATATGTGTACCTCCTCCAGTTTGGCCACAGTGGCCAAAATCCTTCAGAGGTATTTCGTGCCCAACAATCAGTAATAAGAGTGAAATTAAAAAAATTTTAAAAATTTTCTGAAAATCAATTCAGGAAAAGTGCTTTCACATTTAAATAGGGCACGGTCAGACCCTTAATTTGAGGTATCACTTATATGTGTACCTCCTCCAGTTTGGCCACAGTGGCCAAAATCCTTCAGAGGTATTTCGTACCCAACAATCAGTAATAAGAGTAAAATTAAAAAAATTTTAAAAATTTTCTGAAAATCAATTCAGGAAAAGTGCTTCCACATTTAAATAGGGCACGGTTAGACCTTTAATTTGAGGTATCACTCATATGTGTACCTTGTCCAGTTTGGCCACAGTGGCCAAAATCCTTCAGAGGAATTTCTAACCCAACAATCAGTAATAAGAGTGAAATTAAAAAAATTTTAAAAATTTTCTGAAAATCAATTCAGAAAAACCGCTTTTACATTGAAATAGGGCACGGTCAGACCTTTAATTTGGGGTATCACTCATATGTGTACCTCGTCCAGTTTGGCCACAGTGGCCAAAATCCTTTAGAGGAATTTCTAACCCAACAATCAGTAATAAGAGTGAAATTAAAAAAATTTTAAAAATTTTCTCAAAATTAATTCAGGAAAAGTGCTTTCACATTTAAATAGGGCACGGTCAGACCTTTAATTTGAGGTATGACTCATATGTGTACCTTGTCCAGTTTGGCCACAGTGGCCAAAATCCTTAAGAGGAATTTCGTATCCATCAATCAGTAATAAGAGAGAAATTAAAAAAAATTTAAAAATTTTCTGAAAATCAATTCAGGAAAAGCGCTTTTACATTTAAATAGGGCACGGTCAGACCTTTAATTTGAGGTATCACTCATATATGTACCTCGTCCAGTTTGGCCACAGTGGCCAAAATCCTTCAGAGGTATTTCGTACCCAACAATCAGTAATAAGAGTGAAATTAAAAAAATTTTCTGAAAATCAATTCAGGAAAAGCGCTTTTATATTTAAATACGTCACGGTCAGACCTTTAATTTGATGTATCACTCATATGTGTACCTTGTCCAGTTTGGCCACATTGGCCAAAATCCTTCAGAGGAATTTCGAACCCAACAATCAGTAATAAGAGTGAAATTAAAAAAATTTTAAAAATTTTCTGAAAATCAATTCAGAAAAACCGCTTTTACATTTAAATAGGGCACGGTCAGACATTTAATTTGGGGTATCACTCATATGTGTACCTCGTCCAGTTTGGCCACAGTGGCCAAAATCCTTCAGAGGTATTTCGTACCTAACAATCAGTAATAAGAGAGAAATTAAAAAAAATTTAAAAATTTTCTGAAAATCAATTCAGGAAAAGCGCTTTTATATTTAAATACGGCATGGTCAGACCTTTAATTTGAGGTATCACTCATATGTGTACCTCCTCCAGTTTGGCCACAGTGGCCAAAATCCTTCAGAGGTATTTCGTACCTAACAATCAGTAATAAGAGAGAAATTAAAAAAAATTTAAAAATTTTCTGAAAATCAATTCAGGAAAAGTGCTTTCACATTTAAATAGGGCACGGTCAGACCTTTAATTTGAGGTATCACTCATATGTGTACCTAGTCCAGTTTGGCCACAGTGGCCATAATCCTTAAGAGGAATTTCGTATCCATCAATCAGTAATAAGAGTGAAATTAAAAAAATTTTAAAAATTTTCTGAAAATCAATTCAGGAAAAGCGCTTTTACATTTAAATAGGGCACGGTCAGACCTTTAATTTGAGGTATCACTCATATGTGTACCTCGTCCAGTTTGGCCACAGTGGCCAAAAACCTTAATTTTAGCGTAACGATTTCGTTTTTTCCGTATTTTTTAATTTTTAATTTTTTTCGATTTTAACTTCACACTTAGCGTCACTTTTGTCCTTTCCCGGTGTTTTTTAAATTTTATTTTTCAATTAGCGTTAATTTTAATGTTTTCCGCATTTTTTTTCGTATTTAACTTCACACTTAGCGTCAAAGTTATCGAATTTAACTTTCGATAACTTTCGTATTTATCTTCACACACTTCTTTTAAACTGGATAATATGGTACACGAAGTATAGTATACTGTTACAGCTGTAAAATTCGCATATTTTATTCGCTACTAAATTTAAACGCACACGAGTATTTTGTTTTTTTTTTTTTTTTTTTTAATTTCGTGAATATCGCAGAGCTCTTTTTTGGTCCTTTTTGAAAACATTTGATATCCTCATATGATATTACTTTAATGCAGTTTTTATATAGAATTTCGAAGGTTTCCAACATCCAGCAAAACTAAAAACAACCCAAAAATTTAAGATTTTGTTTCCCTCATTTCAACCTTATTGTCAAATTGGATATACGAGGGCAAATCACTAAGTCCGTGACTTTCCGAACTTCCCTCGTAGTTATATGAAGTGCACCAGTGCTCCCATCAAGTACCACCTGTTAATAGACAGACTACTGTTTGAGAAAGTTCCGTCATTTACTTTGCGTTTAACAGCTGTTCAGAACATACAACCTCGTGGATTTTTTTTTTTAAATGGAAAAAAGTGAATTTCAAGTGCTCATTAAAAATTATTTTTTTGCGAAAAAAACCGTCAATCAAACCGAGGTAAATATTGATAAATACTATGGGGACTCTGCACCATCGATTTCAATGGTAAAAATGTGGTTTACTGACTTTCGTTGTGGTCGCACAAGTACAAATGACGTTCTGAACGGCCAATTGAGGTCAATACACCCGAAAATGTCGATAAAATCCACGATATGGTGTTGGCCGATCGGAGATTAAATGTGCGATAGATTATGGAAGACATAGACATCTCACATGGCTCAGTGGTTTCAATTTTAGAACGATCACTTGGGTATGAGAAAGCTCTCCGCAATGCAAGATGGCTGCCGCGTTTGCTCACAATCGACCACCAACGGAATCGTGTGGCAGCTTAGTTTTCTTGACAAAAATCCATGAAGTAGACTACGAATTGCCCCCTCATTCGCCTTATTCTCCGAATTTAGCCCCCAGTGACTATTTCCTATTTCCAAACCTAAAGAAATATCTCGGTGGAAAGAGATTTAGCTCCAACGATGAAATTATTGATCAAACAAATGTCTATTTTATGGACCTGGAAAAATACTATTTTTTGGAAGGGATACAAAAATTGGAGAAACGTTGGACGTTTTTTGCAAAAAAAAAAAACTGTGTTTCATTCAAAAAAACCGAATTTCAGTTAGAAGCTGACAACATTTTTCTCTGTGTTTACCTTTCTTTTGATTATTAATTCCTTAGTATAATTTTGAGTTATATTTCGGAAAGCGGTCTAAATTCCGGGAAGGCTCCTAATCCTTTTTTTACGGACAGGACAGAAAATATGGAAATAAATCTGAATAAAATTCATTCCTTCAAATATCTTTAAATTTACGTCGACACACGAATGGACATCATTAAATCAAATCAGGGATGAACTATAATACACCATACGACTACATAATACCCTACTTCAGTCAGATTGAACCACAACTTGTGCTTGAGTCTAAAATTTTATTAGATTAAATAGGCTTGTGTCAAATTTTATCAATAAATTGATAAGACAATTTAAAAACTATTAAAAAAAAAAAAACATAGTCGGTCAAGCCCAACCATGAGATGCCCTAGTACGATTTGCGTGATAAAGCCTAGTAAAATCCGGAAAGCCGAGTAACATGCCGAAAGGGGCCTGATACTTATTATGTGGGCAGAAAAATTAACAAGCAAGATGAAAATTCTTAATGAAATGGCTGAAAATTTTCACTTAAGCAAAAAAGCCAGGCTGAAATGAGGACTTGGTCCAAATTAAACAAAAACAAAATATCCTCATTCATTCGGAATTAAATTTTTTCACTACTAATTCTATAATTTTCTTACTTAATTTTTCGAAAGAGTACAGAAAATTTAATTTCTTAAAAGTTATAGATATTGTGACTTTCCATACTATGATTTCACGTTCACGAATGTGATCATCGGTGGAATTTTAATATCAGAATTAGTTGTCGTTAAGGGTCAAATTGATTTAGCAAAAAAAATTCACAAGAACTTTAAATTTATGCAAATTTTATATAAAATTTTAAAAGTGTTGGGTAAGCTTCCAAAAAAAAAAAGTAGCTAAAAGCACCAATTTCAATCTTTAAATTGATTAAAACACAAAACAGACCTTTAGTCTGCTACATTCCTTCATAGTTTCCTGCCTTTAACACACAAAATCCTTTAAATTTCTAACAAAATTTTTGGGTTCTTTAAATATACATAACTACAATGTGCTCTTGCCATTCCAATATTCTAATAAATTTGATATCTTTTTTTATTTGTTTACTAATGTATTTTTAATTTATTTCGATTGTAATTTAGAAAATTTCCCCAACCACACATCAACTATAATTTTCCTTTTTTTTGTTTTTTTTTTTGTTCTTCTTGCAAATGACCCTTTTTATACACCTCCTCTGTCTAGAAATTTTCATTTTCCCCTATAATCACCGTAATCAATGTACACTTTATAACACCCTTAACTAACAATATAACATCAAATCAATTGTATGGTTAAACAATGAAATTGTAATTTTCTATACTACAACAATTTCTATTTCTATATAATTTCTTTTTTTTTTTGCTCTCTCTCTATCATTTCCATCAAATGTAACCAATGTTTCAAATATTTGCCATGAAAATACAAAAAAAAAAATCGGGCATTGACAGAATTGACAATGATTGATTACTTTGAAAGCTACTGCTTAATATATATATATATATATATTGTTGTATATATTTAAACTATTTTATATATTCTTTTCTTTTAAAAACATTTTGTTGTAATGCTCCATTTAGTAACAATCACATTTTAGAGTGGCGTCTACAGTAGCCAAAAAAAATAGCTTTTATATATTTTATAAAAGAGAATAACACCCATAAAACACATGCTATAAAAATCATTATTTTTTCAACCCGCTCCAAAAAATCCCCATGATTTAAACAAAAACTAACTAAACGACTCTTTTGTTGTTTAAAAAAGTAAGGAAAATTATCTTTATAAAAAAAATGTTAAGTATAGTAAAAACCTCCTAATTTTTTTCTAAATAAAATTACATTAAATTAATTGTATAGATTAGTAATTGCTCAACATGTGTTTTTTTTAGATTAAGATTAAAATAAAAACAAAATTTAATAAATTTTTAACGATTTTTTTATTTGCTGTAAAGGGTACCTTTTACAAAACTCTTAACGTAAAGGGTGGTTAAATTTTAAGGGCCGATGTTGATTTTGAATAAAACACAAATTATTTAGGAAATTATTGTCATTTCTTTTTATTATGATAATATGGTATGGTTCAATCGGCGGTACACCTCCATCCGATGGTCCAAATTTTCGATGATGCTGAGGCATAATTGAGGTTCTATGCCGTTAATGTGCCGAATTATCTCATCCTTTAGCTGTTGAATTGTTGCTGGTTTATCGACGTACACCTTTTCTTTCAAATAACCCCAAAGAAAGAAGTCCAACGGTGTCAAAACACATGATCTTGGTGGCCAATTGACATCGCCACCACGTAAGATAACACGGCCATTGAATTTGTCGCGCAAAAGAGCCATTGTTTCGTTAGCTGTGTGACAAGTAACAAGTGGCACCTTTCTGTTGAAACCACATATCGTCCAGAGTCATATCCTCAATTCCTGGCCACAATAAGTTCGTTATCATCTCTCGATAGCGAACACCATTCACGGTAAATGCTTGGCCGACCTCATGACACACTATCGCGAACAACAGCAATGTTTTCCGCATAACGAACTGGGCAAGCATGCACAGGTGTTTTCACAGACTCGACTGAGGACACATTTAGTCGATCATGCTGCTGACCAAAAAAAAAATCACAAAGTGCACGATATGCATTTTGATTTGAACGCCCATTTTCATAATAAGCCTGAATAACTTTAACGCGTTGCTCGATTGTATATCTTTCCATGGTTGAAATTGAGAAATGTCAAATGAAATGCAGAAAAAAACTTCACATTTAGGTGTGGTTTACATACAACATCGGCCCTTAAAATTTAACCACCCTTTATTAACTGTTTGAGTAATATTTTTACTATATTTTCTAAAAAGTTATAACTAACTTTACACAAAATTTATATTTGTAGCCCTTTAATTTGAGATACTAGATTTTAATTTCCGACCCTGTATCAAAAGTTATTGTAAAGCGTACAATAACTGAATATTAAGCACCCAACAAAAAAAAAAAAAGTACCAAAAGAAGAGAAAAAGAAGCAGTGATTTTGATTCCGGTGTTGTGAAAAATTTGGTTCGGAACCAATGATTTTTTACATAGGGTAGAAGTTTTCTTTTTTGATCATTTTTCATTGCATCTAAAGCCCCAGCAAAACTTTGGTAATGGGTGCGATATTCTCATGCGTTACCTTGTAATTATAGCTCGTTACCTTTTTCATTATTTGCAAGCATAAAGTAATAAGTTACTGATTATTGATTACGTAATATATGATTTATAAATGTAAAGTAATAATTGAAATATTTTTGAAAATCTATTTTTAGATACATTACTTTGTGTTTTTTTGTAAGCAAAAGGGTAATGTATGTTTTTTTGACAACACTAGTGAAAAAACGAAGCGTAAGTTCTTGACTGGCTACCAGAGTTCCCTGGTTCGATTCCCATCTTGACCACACTATTTTTAATTACAAATAATTTAAATAAAACATTTGTAATAATTTTTTTTTAATAAAAATTCCTCTTTTTTTAAAAATCTATTTTTTGACACATTACTTATTCCATTCTCGTAACCATATAAGTAATCCCTTACATTATCACCTCTAAAGTAATGGGTATATACATTACTTTGAGGCTCATTGCCTGTAAAATTCATCAATAAAGTAAGGTGTAAAGTAATCCATCGGCCCCTATGGCTATACATTACTTTACCCATTATTTGGTAATGTGTGGTTTTGCTGGGCCCTTCTTATGGTTTAGTGAAAAATAAAATATTTTAATATTCCCAAATAAATTTTAAATTTGTATTTTAGATTTTACCAGCACATCAGTAATCGGGTCTTAGCCTCATTTTCACGATCTCCCTTTATATTCTACCTGGGAGTTTAACTCACACATCTGTTGTTTCCCACATAAAGTTTGAGTTTGACTTTTTGTAAATTATAACGGACGGAACGTTCAGTAATCGGGCCTTATTTATTTAATTACTTTATTCAAAATTCTTGCAATTTTTAATACAATAAATTTGTAATTTTTTGTATCACTAGATTTGAAGTGTTAAATTTCATTAAAAATCAAATAAGAATCAGTAAAAAAATTAATTTCTTAAGAATCACTTCCATTTATTTTTGCTGGGCAGTTAACAGGTTAATAAATTTACATTAAAATCTGTGGTTTTAAATTTTGTCAGTACCTTCTTTATTAGCGCCTTTTAAAAGAAAAAAGTAAACACTCTTTAGTACCTGACCATCAGAGAAAAATTCGAAATAAAACTCTTTTTTTATTTAGTTTCATGTCTCTGCTATTACCCGACAGACGTCGCTTCCAGTACAATAACACTTTTCCGTCCCGACGTTATTTTATTTTTTAAGAATGACCCATATATTTATTTTTCTTTATTCGATCTTCAATATTAAATTATATTATTCCTTTAAATTGAGTTTAAGATCTTTTTACAAAAATAATGATTATTTATTTTTTTCTTCCAATATTTCGTCTCCAAATTGGGTGACTTCTTCAGGGAAAAGAAGAAGAAGTCACCCAATGAGGAGACGAAATATTGGAACAAAAAAATAAATAATCATTATTAATGGAATTTTATGAATTGTTTGATCTGTTATTTTGTAAGTGAATAGTATCGTAGGATTTAAGATCATATAATCATATTATTTTTATTAATTATTTTATTGTAAAGAAACATAAAAATTTTTATTAGTAAGTTATAGAGAATAAAAATTGAGAGCCAGCAGGATAAAATACTTAGTATTTTCGGTTGTCGCTACCCAACCTTGTCAATATCCATGCTCTTCTTCTCCCTAATAAAGAATATGATTATATGATCTTAAATCCTACTATACTATTCTCTTACAATAATCATTATTTTTGTAAAAAGATCTTAAACTCAATTAAAAGAAATAATATAATAGAATGACCCATATCTTGAATACCAATGGAGATAAAGTAAACTTTAAGAAAATTTTGTCTACACATACCTTTGAACGGCACCCTATGCTCCCGTGGAAGTTAGAGGAATATAATATCTTTGAACGTGAAAAGGTCATCTGTAAACATAAATTGACCTTGGTAGGATCTGGAATCCTTATAATTTTTTTAGAAAAAGTTTCACATTAAAAAATGGCCCACATGTTGAAAATTAAGCGGAATAGAACACAATGGACAAAATGTTTGTTCCTACGAATTGGTTATGGTCCAGGTCCGAGATCCTATAATTTTAATAAATTTTATACTTCAGTATAATTAAAAATATATATAAATCGCGGGAGCTAGGCAGTTGAAGTTTGACACACAAGACTCTCCTTCGACATTTTTGGAAACTCCCAACTCCCCCTTGTCACCCTACTCAAATCCCTTTGGGTAGAAACATGAAATTTAAACTGTGTGTTCCCTGGACAGAAACGCGGTAAAAATGGGGTTCAAAAATGGAAAAGTTTAGAAACCTGAAATTTTAAATATCGCTTTAGCTAGGCAGTTGAAATTTGATTCGGCAATAGACGTCCGCTTACAGGGAATTTTTGGAAATTCAAACGGGGAGGGGCAAAAAATAGATTCTCCCCCCTAAAGGCCTGTGTTCTCTGTAAAATGGACCTTTTCACTGGAACGCGGTAAAAAAAATGGTGTTCAATTCTGCTCCGTAACCAAAACCATTACTAAGACCGTTACATGCCACAGCGACAATCTACAACCCCGCACCGATTCCGTTAGTTAAACCATTACCGGTGTACAGGTACCAGAACCGTTACCGGGACACATAGATGTTTAAAACATTTTTTTATTAAAAAGCTAAAATTAATATATGTAACCTTCTCCGAGAAAAGGAACCTAGTGTGTGAAAATGAAGTTTTGAGAAAAACGCATTTATCACTGAACACACCTTCAGTTGGGAGATGCGATTTGGTATGGTTAGTTATGATTGGGTGCCGACTTTGGTGACGTCATGCCTATGTGGTGACGTATTTTTTTGTCGCTTTTAGTGTGACAATACCTTTGCTATTGTTGCTGCTCTGTTCGTTCTCAGCTATCTGTTCGCTCTCAGCAAAGGGTTGATGTGCGTATACTAATACGAAGAACATTGTAAAAATAACTATAAGAAAGGAAAATAAATCTATCTCATTTCATCTTATTCTACACCCTTTCAGGTACCAGAATCCACTCTTAAGTCCAAACCCGTTTATGACACACTTGGTCCCTTTTCTCGGAGAAGGTCACATATATAACTGACCCCTATTACTTTTTCAAGAAATTTTTTCCCTATATCCTCCGGAGCCTCCTTAGGGGGTTCCTATACAAATCTTATGTGTTATATATAAATTGGGAAAAATATTTTTGGAAGCCCCCCTACGGAGAGTCCGGAGAGGATAGGTTCCAAAGGAAAACAATTTCTTCTCGAAAAAGTAATAGATCTTGGCCATAAATATTAACCCTATCCGACCCTCCCTAAAATTGAATATATTTTGATTTAGTTAACAGTGCTGCACTAGGACTTGCGCTTCAAGTAGATCAAAAACCTGATGTGACCCAAAAAAAAGTGACTTTCCGAATCGAATTCAGCAACTTCTAAAACATTACAAACCGTTAAGGAATCCTACAGGATTTAGACTTCTTTTTCTTGAAATTTTCTGTACAGTGTAATTAAAAAGAATTTTATTTATTTAAAAACATAATTTTTAACGGAAAACTTGTTATTTTGTACAGATTTTTTACCAGAAAAATTGCAAGTATTATTTTTAAATACAAAAATTCATAGATGAATTCTAAAAATGTCAACCAACCTGCAATTAGAGGGTAATAAAAACACACTCACACGTATTTAATTTGATGTGAAAAATATTGCATAAATTCTTATATTTTACTGCTTAAAATTGGTTATAATTTTGAAATTTATCCATAAAATTTTTTAAAAAATCGTTAATTTTCTTTTTTTTAATAATCTATAGAAAGTATAAAAACCTTTCAAAAAATATTCCTTAAAATTCTCTGTCATGTACCAATTTCTTTATTCATTTTTGTTGTTTCCAAAAAAAATTTCTAATTTAATAAATTTATGTTGTAATTGTAAATATTTTATTATCACGATTTAAGTATTTTGTTTTGTGGCTGGTTAAAAATACTCGTAAATATATAAACTTATTTTTTATACCCTCCACCATATATGGTGAGGGTATATATCAGTTTGTCATTCCGTTTGTAACATGTCGAAATATAGGTTTAAGACCCCATAAAGTATATAAATTCGTGATCCTTATGCAATTTTAAGTCGATTTAGCGATGTCCGTCTGTCTGTCTGTTGAAATGGCGTTTCACGACGGGAAAACGCAAGCGGGGGTGCCTATTTTTACCCAGATTATTGAAAATCCTCCCGAACAGTTTGGTATTTAACATAAGCAAAATCGGTTAAGCGGTTCAAAAGTTATGAGTGAAAATGTGAAGGTACCTCTAAATTTTCCATACAAATTTGTACAATTTTTCTGTATCTATTTTTTATTTCTGTTAAGTAAGTTAAAATGTTATTAGGTCTTCTTCTTGTTCGATTACATTTATTGTCTTACATACTATGAGAATAATAACATTCTTAGAGCTATATGTGTCTTACTCTAATAACTAATGTAACGTAAAAAACAACATTGTCAAAGTCGCTAACAGAGCAGACCTCTGTAAATAACATTACTAAAACTAAATAAATAACGTTACTAAAACTAAATAACAAAAGTTCGTTACATAAATTGACAAAACATATTCATATTACAGTTCATGCAAAATTTAGTATATACGTATATCATCCTCAGCCCGCCCCTATGATTGCCGGAGGCTGGGCTTATATAGAATGAGGTAAGGTCCAGAGGAGCTGGATCGTCGTTAATACGTCCATTACAGGAGAAAGATATGTAGATGCAGCCCAGATGGTTGTTTTCTCGCTTTCGTATATTTGGCTGACAAGCATATTATCGTGTAGCGCAAGTTTCTCAACAAATCTGGCTTGCAACGACATGGAGTACCTACAGAAGGGTAGAACATCGGCATTTTCATAGAAGTAACTATTTAAAAATCGTTTTATGAAATTTTCATAATTTTTTTCGATGCATTTTCTTAGGATTTTCCGTATAGTAAACCAGATTGGGTTTTCCTGTTAAGCTTTGTTGGTTTTTCGTTTCATTCGATAAAATGTATTTTTTGTTTTTGTAATCAAAGACATTTATATCTAAAGAAAGAGCAAAATACATAATTGCTTTAGTGCCGCTACTTTTGAATAGGTGGTGCTGAATTGAATAAAACAATACCCTGCCCCATGGCTAGGTCCAAAGAAATTTATATATAAAGAAAGAGCAAAGTGCATAATTGCTTTAGTGCCGCTACTTTTTAATAGGTGGCGTAGAATCACATTAAAACTATATCCTGCCCCATGGCGATATAGCCTTGGATTAGGCTTTCAATTAAATTATATACCAAAAATATTAAATTAACTACATACTTAAAAATTATAATGCATTCAGATGTTGCTAGTAGACTTATTACATAATTTTAAAGTGAATTTTTCAAATGTTTGACGTAATAAAAGCATTTGTTTCACATTTTTATGTCAAAAAAGAATAAAAAAAAAGTATAATATGCATATAAAACATATATTTTTTTATAGGTTTTGGAAAATATTCATTTATGTTACGAAGAAAATCAATATTACTCTACTGCATATTGTAGCACAATATGGCTTATGGAGACAAGCTCTGCAGCAAAATATGCCTAATGGAGAATGCACCTTCTGATGGACCATCTATTGACAAATAGTTACAACTCATGTTCTTTCTTCAATAAATTAATTTCTTTGCTGTATTCTCTCTATTAGACAAACACACTTAAAATTTTTAAAGAAAGAACATTCGTTGCAACTTTTTATCAATACGTGGCGCATCAGAAAGTGTATTCTCTCCATTTGGCATATTCAGCTGCAGAGCTAGTTCCGATTAGCCGGAACAAAATTGAGTATTTGACAAAAACTATTCTTTAAAATGTGTTTTTTGTGCAGTCCATGTTTAAAAAAACTAGTGAAAATGTAAAGGTGCCTCTAAATTGTCCATACAAATTTAGTACAATTTCATAGTAGCGACTGGTACATAACATATTTTCTCATATTTTTTCACCAGTCGCTTAGCAATAAATATTTTGTATTCACCTCAAACATTTTTTCACAACTAAAATTTTTTTTCACCTCTAAATTTTTTTCCCCACTAAAAAAGTTCTTTTCACATCTAAAAAAGTTTTTCATCTCAAAAAATTTTTTCACCTACATAATTTTACTTCAAAAGATTTTTTATATCACAGTGCAGCATTTTTAAGGTTATCGTGTGGTTCCTCCTTCATACCCGATTTTTTTTTGGAGTATATATCGAAACTAAAAAAAACCTGCAAAGGACTTGGCCAGATTACATCGAATTTTTTTTTTTATGGACACCCTAAGTTTTTGTACCCAAACACGATTTTTTTAAAAAAGGAAAATTTTTATGGAATCCATATATCATAAACCGTTCGGAATTTTGTTTTTATGTCTTTGGCAAAGTTGTAGATCCAAACCAAAGCAAAAAAATTCTCATATGGACCGACCCAAAAAAATTGCATCCACTGCATCAAAATTGCAAAAAATTGGAAAAATACTCTTTTTTCATGATAATATGGAAATATATATATAATAAATATAATAAATATATTCATTTTTTCAAAAACATATCAGCATTACAACAATAAAATGTTTAAATAGTAAATTTGAAAACAAGTAACAACAAAAACGGCATTAACCTATATAGTCTTTCTTTGTCGAAACGACAAACATTGGCTATGCAAAATAAGTGTGAGCAAAAAGATGTGCTTTCTAGGGTTAAGGAATGTTCGTATTAAGATGACATGTACTAGAGAGTTGTTTATATTGTTGTTAGATATAATTTATCTGAAGAAAGATTTCTTAAATTCCCAGTATTTAAGCCATTTTAGGACAAAATCATGAAAAAATCATAAAAAATTGAATTTTTTCCCAATTTTTTGCAATTTTGATGCAGTGGATGCAATTTTTTTGGGTCGGTCCATGTGAGAATTTTTTTGCTTTGGTTTGGATCGTTGGAACTTTGCCAAAGACATAAAAACAAAATTCCGAGCGGTTTATGATATATGGATTCCATAAAAATTTTCCTTTTTTAAAAAAATCATGTTTGGGTGCAAAAACTTAGGGTGTCCATAAAAAAAAATTTCGATGTAATCTGGCCAAGTCCGTTGCGGTTTTTTTTTAGTTTCGATATACACTTAAAAAAAAAACGGGTACGAAAGAGGAACCAATTTATGTGTTGCACTGTGTATTATTTGTATCAAAAACAGAAGAGAACATATTTTTAGGGTATTGGTGGAGGGTATTCAAAGATTCGGCACAGCCGAATTTAGCCCTTTTTTACTTGTTTTTATATACAGCGGTCAAAAAAAGTATTCGACAAACTGCTTGTTTTTCATAATCATGAAAAATATGTTAAAAAAATTCTACAAAATGAAAAATATAAAAATGCAGATTATTAGCTTAAAGTATTATCTCTTTATTTATGAAACAAAAAATACAACAAAAAACAATATTCTGGAAAAAAAATACAAAAACATGTAATATTTCAACGCAAAAAAAGTATTCGACAACGTTGCTCTGGTTGTGATTAACGGGAAAAGCACCGTTTCTTTGAAATTTATAGTGATGTCTATCATTATTACAAATATTTTTTAATGTCTTAATTTCATTTATTGAATTATTTGTTAACATGGGTCGAAAGGGTGCAGAGATTTCTTTAGATGTTAAAGAAATAATAATTACACATTTTAAAAAGGGAATAACTGAACAAGAAATAGCAGAAATTGTTGGAAGACCTAGAACAACTATTCACTACATCATAAATAAATACAAAAAAACAAAAAGTATTGAAAATGTACAAAGAAGTGGGCGTCCAAAAAAACTTAATGAAGTAAACGAAAGGTGGATCTTGCGTGAAATAAAAAAAAATCCTAAGATCAACGCTACAGTTTTAACAAAACAGCTAGAACATGATCTTAATATCAATGTTACACCTCAGACCGTGCGTAATGTTATACACAGTAACGATTATCACGCAAGATCAGCTAGGAAAAAGCCGCATATCCCAAAAAAGAACAGAAAAGCTCGAGTTGACTTCGCAAAAGCGCATGTGAATAAGCCTATGGAGTTTTGGATGAAGACTATTTTTGCTGATGAGTCTAAATTCAACCTATTTGGATGTGATGGTAAGGTTCTGGTGTATAGAAAGCCTAATTCCGAGTTGGAGGAGCGAAATATGGTGCCTACTGTAAAGCACGGTGGTGGCGGTGTTATGGTCTGGGGATGTATGGGGGCTTCAGGCGTGGGTAATTTAGTTTTCATTGATGGAATAATGGACCATCAGTACTACATAAACCTACTCAAGGAAAATCTTAAGCCAAGTGCCGAAATTTTGGGTGTTTCAAGTGATTTTCATTATTATCAGGATAATGATCCAAAACATATGGCCCTAAATACAAGGTTGTGGATGTTGTATAACTGTCCAAACGTGATTAAACCACCTGCACAGTCCCCAGACTTAAAACCCATCGAACACCTATGGGCCTGCTTAGAGCAAAATATAAGGAAAAGAAATTTCAGGAACAAAAACCAGCTTAAAGCAATCCTTCTAGAAGAGTGGCATAAAATTGACCAAAATTACATTTTAGATCTTGTTAAATCAATGCTAAAGCGTTTAAAAGCCGTTATAAAACAAAAAGGAAGAGCAACTAAATATTAATTATTTATTTTTAATCAATATTTTCCCGTTAATTACAACCAGAGCAACGTTGTCGAATACTTTTTTTGCGTTGAAATATTACATGTTTTTGTTTTTGTATTTTTTTTCCAGAATATTGTTTTTTGTTGTATTTTTTGTTTCATAAATAAAGAGATAATACTTTAAGCTAATAATCTGCATTTTTTTTTTCATTTTGTAGAATTTTTTTAACACATTTTTTATGATTATGAAAAACAAGCAGTTTGTCGAATACTTTTTTTGACCGCTGTACATATATTTAAACAAACAAATAAATGATAAAGTATTACCGGTACAATAACAAATTACAACAAAAGCATAAATTTATGGGCAATTGTAAATACAATAACTACAATATACGCCATAAATAGTGGGTCTAGTAAATAAAAGTATGAATTTTATATAATTTTTATTTTATGTATTTAACTGACATTTAGTTGAGATTTACGATATGTTTTTTGTAATATTATTATGTACTGTGTATTGTGGTTTATTTTAAGTAATTTGTCACCTATATTGATATTTATGGGAAAAGTAATATTGAATGATTGTTGTAAAACCAAAAAAAAGCTTAGGTGGAAGTTGTATTGAAAATTTTTTAAATTTTGTTAAAATTTCAAATGGTTATTTGTTATTTAAAGATTAAAATTTATAAAAAAATTTTAAAATTTTAATTTATAACTATATAAAGACTTGTTATAATTTTTTATAGCATCTCATACGGTTTAAACTAGCATAACAATTTCTTCAAACTTAAAAAGCTATTAATAAAAACATTAAAAATAAATGGTTTTCTTCATTAAGAAACTGTATTTTCATATAAAATCAATAGGGATTTCTTAAAAACAAAAAAAATGTAATGAAAATATTTTTGAAGAACTACAATATTAAAAAATTGCCTTTTATAACAATAAAAAAAATAAAACCAAACAATATAGAACTTTTTTTTTAACCAAAATATGTCATAAATACCTTCCCTCCAAAAAAAAAATTCACCCAAGACTCTACCCCACAAGAAAACATACCAAAATACCTTTTCATATCGTTCAAAAGTCAAAGTAACAAACAAGACATACAAAAATCTGTAAAAAATGTTGAACACATTCAACAACAAGCAATAATTTAAAATATAAAAAAGAAAAAAGAAAAAAAAAATTTCTTTTCAAATCACAATGAAAATTACAATAACATACCAATGTATAAACACAAAAGTAATTGCAAAATAATACATGATAAAGCAAGTAAATCAACAAGGATTCTTATGCTTTAGTCCTGATATTATATTTTTGCAGGGGGTACAACAAAAAAAAAATAATCTACCCAAAAAAAAAAAAAATAATGTTAAAATGAAAACAAAAACGGAAGTATATAACATTATGACATAAATGTGCCAAAATAAGAAAAGAACAAAATGAAGAGAAAAGTACTACACTCAAAATAATTTGTCTGTAATTTACAAGGAATTCAAATTTTTGGTCCAAAATGAAATTTGTTAAAAAAGTCAAGTTTTCAAATAAAAATTTAGAAATCTTTAAACATTTTCTATAAAAATTTTATAAATTCACTTCTTTTAAAATAAAATCTTGTTTATTTCATTTCATTTTTTTTTTTTTTATTTAAAATGAAAGCCACAAAAATCAACTTTTTCTACAGACTTCTGCTTAAACACAATGAAAACGTTTCTTCAAATCGTATTTCCGCAATACGAATCCCTTTCCCCGGGCAAAATACACTCACAGTATATTTTCCCTTACCGACTGGAGTTTATTACGTATGATTTGAAGAATCAATTGAGTAGAGTTTGAAGAATCACTTGATATTTATAGAAATATATTTTTTTAAGTATTTGAAACAGTCAGTCAAAAAACAAACTACACTCAAAAAAATAAAAAAGACATGAACTAAAATGTAATCAAAAAATTTCCTTCAAAAAAGTTTATAAATTGTCTTCAATTTAAGTAAAAATTTATTAAAACATCGGAAAATTTTCTTAAAAAGAATAAAAATTCCTAAGTTTGAGAAAAATCGAAATAGTTTATATACTTAGAAATAGTTCATATTTTTCCTAAGTAATATTTCTTCATTTTAAGAAAAAAAAGTCAATTAAATAAAAATTTATTTATTTTAAGAAAAAACATCTTAGTTTTAAGAAAATTGCATACTCAAATGTAATAAAATTAAGTTAAGTTCAAAAAAAAAAATTAGGACTAATTTACTCAAAATTTGGTTCAACATATGTGTCTGACTTAAATCGACAAAGTACTTGAACTTAATGTGTGTTCATTTTTTGTTTGCGAGTACTAAAATTAAGTCTACCACTTTTTAATTTTGAAGGATTATTTTCTAAAAATAAATTCAGACAATTAAAAACAAAAAGTAATAAATGTTTTCCTATGTAATAATAAAAACTTACTTGATTTTAGAAACTGATGAACTATTTCTAAGGAAAATTTTCATTCAACTTAGTTCAGATAAATTTTAATGATTTTTTTTTTAACTAAAAGTTTTCTAATTTTTAAAAAATAATTAAATTTGGTATAGGATTTTTTTTTTTTTGTTGGATAACGTTTAAATTTTTTTTTTTTAAATATTCTATTCCAAAAAAAACAATCAATGCCCGGTTAGTTTTCCTAATTTTCAAGAAAAAATATTATTAAATAAAAGAAATTAAAGTAACCATTTAAAAAAACTATCGTGCATGATTGTAATTTTTGGTTCGTGATCGTGCGTGAGCGTGAGTCAAAAATCTCTCACGTGCCCATCTCTAATCTTAACAATCTTAAATATTGAACTTAAAGTAGCTTAAAATATATTTTAAAATTTTGTTAGCAAAGGGTAAAAAATTTTGAACTCGCACTTTTATGTTATAAATTTGTTTGTTGACTGCAATACAAAATATCACAGGCACTTTTTATACATTACGGCATAATGGCTTTCCTATAATTGACATAGCGCTTATTAAAGTTTATATATCGAATTATTTTCACTTAATAATAAAAAAGTTTAAATTTGTATATGTCAAACAAAGTGTAAGCTAAAAATTCCATAAAATAAACTTATGACTTTTCCATTTTGCAATAATAACAAGAAATGTAACTGTGATATTTTGTATTTTTGCAACAATTTCCTTAAATTAGTTAATTTAAGAAGACAAAGGACCCCCAGTGTTCCTTGGCCATAGATGCCGTGTGTCACGTAGGGTGTCCCTTTTTGTAGTTCTCTCAAGCAGAACCGTTAATTAACTACGAAAAGGATCTGACTTTGTCACAATTTATTACGTTTCAGGATATCCTGCAGTATAGTTTTTTTAAATTGTTTACCTTTCTGTTAATGAAATTTAACTTTTTTTTTAATACGTGAGTTCAGCATAATTCAATTTAATTTAAAGTCAAAAATATATAGCCAAAAGCTTGTTAAGAACAGTGTCTTTATAAAGCGGAAGTCCTCCGAAAGTGGGAAAATACTTACACAATTGGGGTAAAGTACTTTAAAATATATGGTAAAATATATTACGATTTTCATAGGAAACAGTTTCATATTTATTGGAAAATTTTAATAAAATTTAAGGAGAATTTTCACAAAAAAGGAGTGCTATTTTATTTATTTTTAGGAAGTTATTTTATTTTTAGGAAGTTAAGTCCTAGTTTTGAGTAAAAAAAATTATCTAATGAAAATAAAAGAAAAATTTTCTTAAAATCAAGTAAATATTTCCTAACTAACAGTAAAATTTAAGATGATGTATGAAAATGTTTTCAAATAAAAATTTACTCTCAGTAGTATGTAAAATTTTTCTATAATTTAGAAATTTTGACCAAATTTTAAGTAAAATTTGTTTCTTAATTTCAAGGAAAATTTTTTCATTTCAATTTTTCCTCTAAATAAGTTAATTTTTCTTAATTCTAGTTCATTTTTTTGAGTGTATAAAAATTTACAGACTTTCAGTAAGAGTTCATATTTTCTGTAAAATTCTTCTGTTTCTAAAAATAGAAATTCATATAATTGCTTTTTGTTTTTTATATGAAAATAGTTTGTATAAATACAAAATTATTTCAATAAATATTACAAGAAATTATTCTAATATATCTACCTACACACATAGAAAATAAAAATATACACATCTGTGTGTGTTGTGTTTGGTAAAATTCCACACAAATAAAAAAATGTAATGTAAAAAACAAACTACAAAAATTGTTTCTTTCTACGTTTTTTCTTTCAGTTAAAAATTTATGGTTTTTTTAAACGACTTTCGATTGCTTTTACTACTTTTGTTGATTAAAAATAAACAACAAAATGAGCTGAATATAATTAAAGATCAGTAGTCTTCTTCTTGATTGTTTTTTTTTTTTTAATTAATTGATTATATATATTTTAGATTATCTTTAACGAAATAGTATTGCGAATTAGTTTAAAATCTTTAACTTTTTTAAGAATTTTAATTCTAAATCATGTTGAAAACAAGTAAGAGGTCTTTTAAGGATTTTGAAAGGATTCCGAAAATTCAGTTTATTTAACTTGTCCTTTAAGCTTTCATATTTTTTGAATATTTTGGACATATTAAAACCATATTCAAACTTATACACCTTAATGAATAAATAGAGAAGATCAACTTTGCAAATTAATCTGAAACTTGTAGAAATAATTGAAAAATAAATCAAAATTTTAAACCAAATTTGGATTTTTTTTGACAGTTTTCTATCAAAGCCATTAAATTTTTCATATGGCACTAATTACATGATATTTTGGTGTAAATAATTCCACAAATCGCCAACCTTTGGCTCTCGCTCTATTTTATTTTGGAAATTTAGGAGGTCCAAAGGTTGGAGTTTTCTCATATTTATTCAATCCAATTGATTTAAATTTAGATTATACAAAAAATCTGCATTTTGCCACCCCTAAATCTATGCAAAAAAGTTAGGAGGGCCAAATTTAGGACATTACTGATGTTTTCCTACACTTTTATTTAATAAGCCATAAAAGAAAATGCAGATTGATTGTCCCTTCTGTATCTTCACAAAAGATGTTTAGGAGCTGAATGTTGGGCTTTCTGATATTTTTACACTATCAATTAATCAGCCAATTAACCTAACTGGAGGTTTCACACAAAAATGCAATCTTCGACCCCTCTAAATTTGAAGAAACAAAAAGGATGGGACCAAACTTTGGCCTTACACAATTGAACCAATTGAACTACATGGAAATTCAGATTGTACACCAAAATTTAAACTTTGACTCTTAGTGAATCATGGCAAAAAAATTCAGAGGCCAAATTATGGGCTTTTCTGTTATTTTCCAATCTATACTATTATTCAATTACCCAACTGATCTAATCTTTGGCCGCCCAGAACCTTAATAGCCAAAAAGCACGGGGGCCAAGGTTTGGATTTTTCTGGTATTTTCCAATCTATATATTATGCAAAAACTTCAACCCCAAAATCTTAAGAACAAACATTAAGGGGGCCAAAATGCAGATTTATATCCCAAATTTTAATGTGGTCCTCCGTGAATCCTAACTGTAAAATAACAGGGGCCAAACAAAGTTTGTTGTTTTGCGGCACAATCTGCAGCCAAAAAGCATTTAATTACTTTCGAATGGTTTAATGGTTTTGGTAGAAAATTTACAAAAACAAATAGGTTGTATGTTGCAAAAATATGCAAATTTGTTTAAAAAATTTTAATTCATTTTGAAATATTTCTAGACGTGTTAACGTATTAATTTTTTTTTACCAAATATGAACGTTTTAAAAATAAATTCCAAAAAACTTTATTGGAGGCCCTTAAAATTCAGTTTACCATTTCCTGATATGATTATTTCTAACTGAAATTAAATTTTATCTAAAATTCAAATTCGTAAAAATAACAAAAAAAAGTTTGGACCTACTTCTCCCCTATATTAAGACAAAAAGAATTTGTCTCTGGGTCAGAGGTTAAAAAAGCTAGGCCCCTATATCGAAAACAGGATTTGATGAAAATTCAACTTCTAATTCAGGTTTAGGAGGCAGCCCAGTAAAAAGTTTTAGTTGAAGTCTTTGAAAAAAATTTTTTTTTTAAACCACAGGTTGGTTGAAAGAATACTGTTTTTGTAACGAAATATATTTTTTTATTCAATATAATCTCCTAGAAGCTCAATACACTTGTTCCAATGATCTTCCAATAATTTTATCCCATCCTTATAATGGTTTTCCGGAAGCCCTGCAAAAGAACCGTGTACGTCTGCTATGGCCTCTTCATTCGACGAAAAATGCTTTCCACGAAGGAATTGTTTGAGATTTCTGAAGAGATAGTAGTCACTGGGAGCCAAATCTGGTGAATACGGTGGATGTTCAAGCAATTCGTACTTTAATTCTTTGAATTTAGCCATCGTCAAAACACTTTTGTGAGCAGGTGCATTGTCTTGATGAAAAATGATTTTTTTCTTCTTTAAACCAGGTCTTTTCTCACGAATTTTTTCATCCAGCTCATCCAAAAGGCTGCAATAATATTCAGAGTTGATTGTTTTACCTTTCTAAATATAATCAATTAACTAAATTCCTTTTGCATCCCAAAAAACTGATGCCATAACCTTCTTTGCTAATCGTTGTGACTTCACCTGCTTTGGAGCTGAACAACCAGCTTCAGTCCACTGTAAATGTTCTTGTTTGAATTTAGGATCATGGTGGTAGATCCAAGTATCATCCATAGTCATAAAACGACGCAATAAGTCGGTTTTATTCGGCTTAAAACGCTCCAAATAAAGATGAGGAATTTGTTTTCGATCCAGTTTTTGTTGAATTGTTAATGTGTGCGGCACTAACTTTCCAAACAGTTTTTTCATACGTAATTCTTCATGTAAAATATGGAGTACTCGTTCGTCTGAGATGCCTATGGCATTAGCAATTTCACGCTTGGTCAAACTTGGATCTTCACTAACCATATTATGTACCTGCTGAATGATTTCTGCGGTGGTTGCAGTTTTTGGTCGTCCTTCGCGTGGATCGTCTTTAAGGCTGGTACGACCACGTTTAAATTCACCAGCCCAAAATTCAACGGTGCGTTTTAAGTGTGAGCGCTCCTTATACACTTCTAACAATTGTTCATAAATTTCCTTTGCTTTCAAACCCTTCAAAACAAAGAATCTAATGACTGCACGATATTCAATTTTTTCCATATTAAAAAAAATCAATGACACGTCAACTTCAATTGGCTTGAAAACAAAGAAAGAATTGACAGAATGACTTTCAACTTTGCATGTGTTCTCAGGACAGTTATACCAACTTGAGAAAAAAAAGTTTGGAGCTAGCAGTGTCATCTCTTGGTGGGCGCAGGAACTTTTCAACCAACCTGTATAAATAACAAGAACACTTCAATATGTATTTAATCCAGAATTAAATAATTGGTTAAATTGATATATTTTGCTGCTGAAAAATTATTTTGAGTGTAGCTTTAGAAAAAAAGGAAATTAAGATGGCATGCGTATACTAAACAAATAATAAATTTGCTGAGAAGGAAGTTAAACTTTTAACGGGCTGGGGGTAAAAAAAAAAGTATGCAATATTTAAGATAAACAATAAAAAGGAACAAAGGATTAGCATTTGTTTAACTTTAAATAAGAAACATTTTTTAGGGAGTATTGTGCAAAATAATCTATGAATTTGTCTAAAGACTTATTAATTAAAGATTGATCGAAATCTGGGTTTCGCCACTTTTTGGGCCAGAATGCCTCAGATTTTAAATTTCTTTTATATAAACTCACTTATAGAAAAGCATAAAATATATATTTTGCCAAACTTTTTTTCAAGATATTTTTTTTTTCATAAAATTGTTCTTTTTGTTGCACGGAATTATTTGTTAGTCAAGTTTTTTTTCAAAATTTCTTTACTACCGATGTATCAAAATTTGTGGCATGAATCCTCGCTGGTAGTAATTTCCCAACGCGAAAGTGATTACACCGTTCCACTTTTAGTGCCAATGCATTCTAAAGCGTTGGGAATGTACTCGGGAAAATAAAAATCAATTGCCTTTTAGTGCGATAAATTAAATCAAGGGTGGTTAAATTTTAACGGCCGATATTCAATGTGAACCACATCTAAGCGTCAAGTTTTTTTTTGCATTTCATTTGCCATTTCTCAATTTCAGACTAACTCAATTTAAACCATGGAAAGATACACAATCGAGCAACGCGTTAAAGTTATTCAGGCTTATTATGAAAATGGGCGTTCAAATCAAAATGCATATCGTTCACTTTGTGATTTTTTGTGGTCAGCAGCATAATCGACTAAATGTGTCCTCAGTTGGGAGAATTGTGGGAAAATTTCAGCAAACCGGGTCTGTGAAAACACCTGTGCATGCTCACCCAGTTCGTTATGCGGAAAACATTGCTGTTGTTCGCGATAGTGTGTCATGAGGTCGGTCAAGCATTTACCGTGAATGGTGTTCGCTATCGCGAGATAATAACGAACTTATTGTGGCCAGGAATTGAGGATATGATCCTGGACGATATGTGGTTTCAACAGGAAGGTGCCACTTGCCACTTGTCACACAGCTAACGAAACAATGGATCTTTTGCGCGATAAATTCAATGGCCGTATTATCTCACGTGGTGGCGAAGTCAATTGGCCGCCAAGATCATGCGATTTGACACCGTTGGACTTCTTTCTTCTGGGTTACGTCGATAAGCCAGCAATAATTGAAGAGCTAAAGCATGAGATGATTCGGCACATTAACGGCATAGAACCTCAATTATGCCTCAGCGTCATTGAAAATTTGAACCATCGGATGGAGATGTGCCGCCGAGGTCGCGGCGGCCATTTTGCCGATATTTCGTTCCATACATAATTGAACCATACCCATATTATCATAATAAAAAGAAATGACAATAATTTCCTAAATAATTTGTGTTTTATTCAAAATCAACATCGGCCCTTAAAATCTAACCCTCCTTTAGGTTATTTTGTGAAAAGGAAATTGTTAAGATTTTGAAATAAGATGATTTTAAGAGTCTCATATATTTTGATGTAAAAAAGGAGCAAGGAGTCCAGACAGAAACGTGAGGATTTAAAAAGCCGTAGTCAGAATTTGGCAGAGGTACCAAAAATGAAGTATTGGCAAACCACTGGGTATGCATAAAATTGAAAAAATAATTACTGACAGTTGGTTTGAACACTTTGCCAGGGTTTTTAAAAAGCGTTTTGCCAGTATTTGTTTTACAAAAATTTCAGTGCTTTATAAGAAAGAAGCACTGGCAAAGAATTGGCTTAGATCGCTTTGCCAGCGTTTGCAAAAAGAGTTTTTCCCAGTCAGAAAATTACAGTCGATCAGCACTATGCCGCATAGGCAAACAAAAAGTGGGAAGTACGTCTTCGAATGTAAAGTATTTCTGCAAGGTAATTTCAAAGAAAACAAATTTTTTCAAAAGTTTGGGTCGCCTTTTTATATTTTTTGTTACATCTTCGGCATTTACAGTCGAATCTTAAAGTATGATATATCGACGTTTTCGTCTAGAGGAGACAAATGTTTTGCTCCAAAGGCCATTGACCTCAAGTACCCTGACAAAAAAATTTATAAGGGCAAGCTGTTATTCATTTACCATTTTTTAAACTATCATAAGTATCGTGAACTTAGTGGGTAGAGCTCTCGTCTGCCAATCTGACGGCCTGGGTTCGAATCCCAGCATGAACAAAAAACAAAAAATCTAAAAACCTCGCTTGAAAAAAAAATCCTGCTATAAATAGCAATTTTTTTGGAACTTAAAAAAATTATCTTAATAAATTATTATTTAAAATTTTCGAGCTTTTTTAAATTTGACTTAAAAGTTTAGCGATAAATCGCAAAATTTTTAGCTCCCAAAAATTTTGGGATTAATCGCTAAATAAAAAGATCTCACCAATTTAGAAATAAATGTGTAAAAAAGCGAGTCAAAATTGACTTGTAAAAATCATTCGATTTACCACCAATATCGTAGCTACATTTTGTTCCGCTAAATGGCTTTAAAAAGCGCTAAATTTAACAAGAAAATAGCTAAATTGGCAACAGTGTTAAGCAAAATGATTTAGTTAATTAAGATTTGTAAGCTTTGTGGTGGCCCTGTGAATTAAGAGTATTAAATTTATGCTCAGTAAAAATCTATATTACAATCTAAAATTAATTAAAATCAAATAAAATTTCAGTTGAAACTATTTTTTCTATCCATACAAAATAATTTCCTTTCATAGACAGACAGACTGGAAAAACTATTTTAATTGTTCTTAATATTTTTGTTCCTTTTCGATTCAAGGACAATTTTTCTGTAATTTTTGTTGTTGCTGCTGTCTATATGTGACTCTTTCTCTGAAGGACATTGTTTAAGGGACAACAACAACAACTCATAATAATCATAATTGTTATATAAAATATTTCCATGTTGTTTATACAATTTAAATAGTACAATGTTATCTTTTGTTTAAAGCTGTTAGAATTTTTCTTTGTAAAACAATTTTGAAAGAAAATTGAAATCCCCTGCAAGGAAAATAGAAAATATAAAAAAACACCCCCAATCGAAATATGGCTCTTTTGAGTAAAAGAGAGACACCCTTTTTTTTTTTTTTTTTTTTTTTTTGTATAACAATGCTTAAAAAATTTATTTATTTAGCCAACTCTTAATGTTTTTCCATCATAATACCACCCGCCACCATCCACCCCACTGTGAACTTAGGATTTAACAAGGAGGAAAAAGCTAAATTCTATGGTGCAAAATCAACAATATTGTTTGGTTTTTTTTTCTGTTTATGTTTAGGTAAGCGAAAGTGTTTTATATTTGTGAAAATAGAAAAATCAAATTTCACCAGGCAAAAGATAAATTTGTTAGCCTGAATATTTTTCCTTTACTCATAAAATAAGTTTTTTTTTTCTTTTGGTAGTTGAATGTTTAATATTAAACAATTTTTCCTATTTAATCGGGGAGCAGGGGGGATTTTACTTTCAAACAGAGTTAATGATTCTCTTTTGGTGGTATCGTTATTTAAATTCACCCCTTTTTATTTGCACGATTGCGAAGTTTGACAATGTTGAGGAGAATAATGAAAATTGTTTTTCTTTTTTGCTTAATTTTAGTAATTTTACGTTAGATACAATTTTTGTAATTTTAACAAATGTTAAGATATGGAAGAATAAACTTTAAGTTTAAATTAAAAGGAAATGAAATAATGGCAGAAATAAGTGTTTTAAAGGAATATATAAATACATATATATATTTATTTTTTTTTTATTATTATTTATAGCTTATGTCAAAATCGGATTCGAAATTCGAGAGTATGTGGCCGTTTCGTATATGATCATATAAATTATATACCCACATACATGATTATATATAACCATATACGGCCATACACCCTCAATTTTTGAATCCGAAATTATATGGAAATATATGACACCATATATAATAATATATTGAACTAGGCACACTCATAAAAAAAGACATCAACTACAATATAATCAAAAATTACCTTCAAAATATGTTATAAATTGTCCTCAATTTAAGTAAAATTTTATTAAAACTTAAAAAAATTTTCTTAAAACGAATAAAAAATTCCTAAGTTTATATACTCAGAAATAGTTCATATTTATACCCTTCACCATAGGTGGAAGGGTATATATAAGTTTGTCATTCCGTTTGTAATTTCTACAATATTGATCTTAGACCCTATGAAGAGCGAAGTTGATTTAACATATGAAGAGCGAAGTTGATTTAACGATGTCCGTCTGTCCGTCTGTCCGTCTGTCCGTCTGTCCGTCTGTGTGTTGAAATGGGTTTTCCGAAGAACCCAGACATGATGAGGACTTGATTCTTTTTTATTTCTGTTACATGTGATCCATTTCTGTTTGCTATTAAAAATCAGACAGATCGGTTAATAAATGGCTGAGATATTAGCAAAAAACCAGGACTACCTCTAATTTTTCCAGTAAAATCCCTTTGTTTAATAAGAGTGTGAAGATAAATACGTAGGTTAAATACGTTTCACAACTATTGTGAATGATATAAATAAAAAATAAATAGTAGTGTCGCCAACTTTTTTTTGCCTAGAAAATGCCAAATTTGACAAGAAAAGCGCTGAAACATATGGAAAAATATAAATTTGAGATTTTACATGACATATTATTTTGGATTAAAATTTTTGGACATTTAAGAAAAAATAAATGGGGATACCGCTTGTTTGTGGAGAGCTATGAGGTAGTAGATTCCAACGATGTATTCATCTCCTTCAGAATACCATGGTGAAGGGTATATAAGATTCGGCATAGCCGAATTTAGCCGCTCTTACTTGTTTTCCTTAGTAATATTTCTTGATTTTAGGAAAAAAAAAACAAGACAATTAAATAAAAATTTATTAATTAAAAAAAAAAAAATCTAGTTTTAAGAAAATTGCATACTCAAATGTAATAAAATTACACTCAGAAAAAAAGTTAGTAGAAAAATTTGTAAACGGTTTTCAATCCCACTCTACTATTTTTGTACTGATTTTTAGTAAAAAATTATTATTTAGCAAATCTTTGTGCTATTTACATTTTACAAATTACAGAATTTTTACAGAATATTTACAAATTTTTGTTGCTAAGTTCAGAAATCATTTTACAAATTTTTGAAAACCGAATTGCTATAATTAGCAAAAAAATTACTAATTTTAAAAAATTAAAACTTACACCTACAAACTTAAATTGCCTTAAAATGTTACATAGTTTAAAAAAGGGATCGAAAGTGAATATAGGACATCCACTTAAAATAGCACTAAAAAGTTTTTTTTTTTTAGTTCTAAAAATCAGCCCTAAAAACAATTAGAATTTGACCTTAAAAGTAAAAAAAAAATTGACCAAAATATTTTTCAAAACAGAAATTACCAAATTAAAACAAAATGATGAATTCGTTCTTTAAAAAATATATTCAAAATTTTTGATACTCGATAAGAAAAATAAATTCAAAGCTTTTTACTAATATTAATTAAATTTAATAATTTTTTTTGCTGATTTTAGCAAACAGATTTTAAATTCCACTTCACAAAAAGTATACTAAAATTTAGTAGCGGCTACTAATTTTTCTACTAATTTCATTGTACTACACGTCAGCAGACATGTGTTGCTAAGATTAGCAAAAAATACCGCTGGGCTCAAATTAGCAGAATTAGCAGCAAAATTTTCAGTTGCCATTACAGACTTTTTTGGTGAGTGTAAGTTTAGTTAAAAAAAAAATAAAGGACATAATTTTCTGCCATTTAGTTCAAAAAATGTGTCTAACTTAAATCGAGAAAGTACTTGAACTAATTGTGTGTTCATTTTTTGTTCGCGAGTAGTAAAATTAACTAAATTTTAGAAAGCCATTTCCAAATTCCGTTTTTAAATATACCACCTTCTAATTTGGAAGAATTGTAGTTCAGACAATTAAAACCAAAAAGTAATAAAATTTACTTGATTTTAGAAACTGATGAACTATTTCTAAGGAAAATTTTCATGCAACTTAGTTCAGATAAATTTTAAAAATTTTAATAAAATATTCTTTTTTTTTTTAAATAAAAGTTTTCTAATTTTTAAAAAATAATAAAATTTGGTATAGGATTTTTTTTTTGTTGGAAAACGTTTAAATTATTTTTAATACTCTATTTCAAAAAAACAATCAATAAAAAACAAACCAGTTAGTTTTCCTTATTTTTAAGAAAAAATATTATTAAATAAAAGAAATTAAAGTAACCATTTAAAAAAACTATCGTACATGATTGTAATTTTTGGTTCGTGATCGTGCGTGAGTGAAAAATCTCTCACATGCCCATCTCTAATCTTAACAGTCTTCAATTTTGAACTTAAAGTAGCTTAAAATATATTTTAAAATTTTGTTAGCAAAGGGTAAAAAATTTCGAACTTGCGCTTTTTTGTAATAAATTTATTTGTTAACTACAATACAAAATATCGCAGGCACATTTTATGCATAATGGCTTTCCTATAATTAACGTAGTGCTTATTAAACTTTATATTTATCGAACTTCTTTTTTTTTTAACTTAATAATAAAAAAAAGTTTAAATTTGTATATGTAAAATAAAGTTTAAGCTTAAAATCCCATAAAATAAACTTATGACATTTTTCCATTTTCCAATAATAACAAGAAATGTAACTGTGATATTTTGTATTTTTGCAACAATTTCCGTAAATTAGTTAATTTAAGAAGACAAAGGATCCCCAGTGTTCCTTGGCCATAGATGCCATGTGTCACGTAGGGCGTCATTTTTTGTAGTTCTCTCAAGCAGAACCGTTAATTAACTACGAAAAGTATCTGACTTTGTAACAATTCATTACGTTTCAGGATATCCTGCAGTAGTTTTTTTAAATTATTTGTTTACCTTTCTGCTAATGAAATTTAATTTATATTTTAAATACATGAAATTTATATAATTCAATTTAGTTTTAAGACAAAATTGTATAGCAAAAAGCTTGTTAAGGGCTGTGTCCTTACAAAGCGGAAGACCTCCGAAAGTGGGAAAATACCTACTCAATGAGTGTAAAGTACTTTAAAATATATGGTTTACCATAAAAGCAGGATAAGGATAATTTTCACTTAAAAAAAGTGCTATTTAACTTGATGTTAGAAAATATTTTCTTATTTTTAGGGAGTTAAGTTATAGTTTTTAGTAAAAAAAATTATCTAATGAACTTAAATAAAATAAAATTTTTCTTAAAACCAAGGAAACATTTCCTAACTAACAGTACAATTTTAGATGATGTTATGAGGAAGAAATTTTACTTTTTTCTAATAAAAATTTACTTCTCAGTAGTAAAATTTTTCCATAATTTAGAAATTTTTACCAAATTTTAAGTAAAATTTGTTTCTTAACTTCAAGGAAAATTTTATTAAATATTGGTAAAAAGTGCATTTGGCGCCGTTTTAATTTCAATTTTTTCTCTAAATAAGTTAAATTCTAGTTCATTTTTTTTAAATGCATGAATTTCTATGATTATGTTTGCCCATGATTTTATAAAAAAATATAAAAATTGGTTCGTCAAGTAGACACGTGCGAAATTTATATTGAGAAGAACAGTGAATAGCTTTATTGCATTTAGATCACGATTTTTGAACTCAACGACGAAGTGGAGGATTTTTTATCTAAATTGATCAAGAGCGAGAAGGCTCATTTTTTTTTCTCCCGGACGTACTTCTTCCTATGGAGATATTCGATGGTGTACGAGAACAAGCGTTAAAGAACAACATTTGAACCGAAAGTGACACCACAAATGCTGCGCATAGTTATGCAAAGCGTAATCAAAAAAACACAAATTTGCATCAACGCCGGCGGCGGCCATTTGCCGGACATTATTTTCCACAATTAATTGAAACAAAATTTCTAAGTGTGAACATAATCAGTTAAAAACCAAATAAGTTTTCACTTCAAACAAAAGTTATAGCGAAAGAAAATCAAAAATGATCGACCTGGAAGAAGAGTTTAGTTGTGAAAGTGAGAACACCGCAGATTCTAAAGTCACAAAAATTTTGATTATTTGAATTTAATTAAATTAGCATGTGTACAATATATTTTTTTTACAGAGAAGCAACACTCGGGAAACTCTTCCTGCTTATATTTTTCTAAATTTTCAAATTGATGTTGTCGTCGCCGCCGGGGATCAAACCCGCAACCTTCTATATAACAGTCCAACACTATAATTTTTATAGCATCAGAAGCTACAATAAATTTTTTTAATTCCACAGGAAATTTCATTTATATTTTGAGGAAACTAAAACAACTTTTGTGAATTTTTAAATTACTGAAAAGTTTTAACTTGCTATAATTATTATAGCAACGAAAATTATTGTTAAAATTACTGTAACTTCAACTCATATTTTACCAAAACTTAAGTAATTAAAAAAAAAATAAATTTGTAAAAATAAAAACTTGCTATAATTTTTATAGCAATAAAAATTTAAAGACATAGCTGAAATAATCTTAAAAAAAACATAAAATTTTACAAATATTTGATGAAAGTTGCCAAAATTATCCAAATTTTTTAAACTTTCTCAAATTAAAAATTTGCTATAAAAGTTTCAGCAGTATAACAAAAATTTTTCAACAAAAAACATGAAATTTTATAAATATTTTATAAAATTTTAAAATTTATAAAACTCATTGAAAATTTTATAAAATTAGAAACTTGCTATAATTTTATAGCAGTAACGACTTGAAAAATTATGTATAACAAAAATTTGTCAACAAAAAACATGAAAATTCATAAATATTTTATAAAATTTATTTAAAATTTAAAAATTCATAAAACACATTGAAAATTTTATAAAAATTATAAACTTGCTATAATTTTTATAGCATTAAAAATTTAAAAATTATTTTAAAACCTTAAAATTTTTTTCAATATTTAGCTAAAACTAAAAAAAAATCTTTTCAAAATGTTTTAAGTATTTTTTAACTTTTAACATGCTATTAAAGTTGCTATAAAAATTCGAATTCAAATCCAAGGACATGGTACGCATTTTTTATTACACATCAAATTATATGTATTAAAGTAAAAACTATTAAAACATGATTAAAATTTTTGCAAAAATTTAAATGTAATGAAAAAATTACAATATTGAGACATTTTGAAATTTGCTATAATTTCTATAGCATCTAAAATCTTTTTTTGTGAAATTTAACCTCGAATACTTCTTTAATTCCTTGCCTAAATAAAAATTTGATTGATAAAAAGCAACAACTCAGACATTCCTCAATCAGGGATTCATTTACTTTTTATCATTTCATTTTTCTTTGTGTGTTTTCTCATTCAACAAACAATTTCGAATAGCAATTTTCTTTATTTTGTTTGTACTCTTTTGTCGCGTGTCATTTGTGTTTAAACTCAGATGAGTTGACAAATGTTTTTCTTTATTTTATGGATTGTTTTTATTTCACTGTGTAAATGCGCCACCATTGACATTGTAAGATGTCTGTGGCACAGAAGGAATAACAAAAAAAAAAGAAAGAAAAAAAAAACCGTAATGAAATGTTTAAAATTTAAGGGGGTCTCTTGCACAGAAGGCTTATAACGGCCAAAACAAACGTAAAACGCATTTCAAATAAGAAAAAAATAAATAAAATAATGGCAGTCACAATTGTGGCAGCAGCAGCAGCAGCTACTAACACTCGCTCCACATATTGTACATACAGTTGTAATACACATGAGGGCTATGGCTGCTGTTTGCTACTGCTGCTCCAGACATGCAGGAACATGTACAGCAGATCATTGCGATGATGATGATGACGATGAAGAAGGAAGGAAGGAAGAAAAATAAAGTATTTGTAAAGCATTACTAATAGCAGCAGACAAACTCAATTAGACTGCAGGGAATTGAATCAAATATACAGCAATGGTTTTTACTTTTTTTTTTTTCATTTATTTTTTCTTTTTGGTATATACAGGCATTAAGGATTCTAACATGTGATGTGACAGGGTTATTATGGGTATTGACTTTAGATTTTGATGTATTTTTAGACATTTGTAAAATTATTTAATGAAAAGTAAAAGTTTTAAGGGAAATTTTACGTTTTGTGAAATTGTTTGGAAGAAAATACACAAAAAAAAAAAAACAGGAAAAAGAATATGGCCCCCTATTTTTTAAAAGGAATTTCAAATAATAAATAGAAAAACTAACTTTAAATCCATTCTAATGATACTGTTAACCTTTTGATTAACGTATAACAAATTGATGTGAAAAGAAATTAAATTGATTGCGGAGGCTGGGCAAAAACAAAGGAATTGGTCCAAAGACTCATCGTCCTCCTCGCAGCCCCTACACACTACAGCCACTCTTTCTCATTTTCGGAAGGTGTGATAATGGAAGGTGTGTAGAATGGCCTGTAAGAATTTCCATCATATTGACCAGTCTCCGTTTCCCCAGCTTTAAGATTCCCCTTGTCCTGCGATTTTTGTGATTGCTCCAATATTATCCCCCTTACAGATCTCTGTGCATGCTAATAGCCCATTTTACAAGCTCCGATCTCGTCATCCAAAATGGTCTCGGATTTTCAAGGTTACAGAGACCAGGTTTGATCCATCCCTGGTCAACTCCTCAGTCCTCTCATTCCCTCCTACTCCACAGTGTTCGGGAACCTATATCAACCTCAGATGTCACCTGCCATAATAATAATAAGCGTTTACCACCCTCTTGCCTTAACTGCAGCCTGACTATCAGTGAAGATGACTGCATCCCCAGAATAATCAGTTGCAGTTAAAAATCGAATGCACTCCGTAATAGCAACAATAAAAACGTTGTTTTGGTCCGGAAGCCGGAACACATTTTCATTCCTAGATCTCCACAAAATAAACCTAAACTAGTTCTCCCGTCAAGTTTGGAGCCATCGGTGTATAAATGAATTCCATTCCATCCAATTTACCATCACCGCTCGCTGTCAGGAATAAAAAAATCGTTGTTCCGCCACCCTATCATATTCCACATCTAGTCTAGTGATAGTCTTTTTAGCCTTTGTCTTATTGGCCCAAGTACTCCATAGTACTCCATATTTTAAACATTAGAAATAACACGAATATTAAAAATGCCGAAACACCCCCTTGATCATATCGAATCAATTAAAAAATATATTATTTTGGAAGCTGAACTTTTACACATCTTCCTACAAAATTTGCTAAAATTGGAATGTTTTAATAAACAACATGAAATTAAGATCCAAAGACAGCTCTTTAAAATTCATTTCATTTCACAACAATTTAACAACATTTGTCATTAATTTTTAGGTTGTGGGGGGGGGGGGGGGGGGGAATCACACCATGAATGGTACAGTCAATCAAAACCCAATGTTGTATGTTGTGGAGGAAGTCTGAATTCTCTAGGTACTGAAAATATTCTCTTTGCCAACGTCAGGCACAAAAACGATCAATCGGAATCTTGTCTTGACTTAAGTCAACCAGTCGCACGCAAGCCGAACAATCGTGACGGAGGAGGTAAAGACACATTAAAAGTGGTGATTTTGAGCTGAACGGCAAGGAACGGCCGGGTCAACTCAAAAAGTTTAAAGACGAATACTTCAGGAGTTGTCAGAATCATTGGGAGTTGATGAGTCGACAGGTATCAAACGCCTAAAAGCCATGGGATTGATGCAAAAGCAAGGAAACTGAGTGCCATACAAGTGGAAGCCGCGCGATGTAAAGATGCGATTTTTCGCTTGTGAACAGCTTCCCGAAAGAAATGAAAGGGTTTCCTTGCTTTTGCAAGAAACCCTTCCCTTTTGATGAAAATTGAATTCATTAGGACAACCTCAAGGGCCAAAAGTCATTGATTTTTCCCAGACATCCTTCAACATCCTTCGCAAAGCCGAATATTCATGGCATAGAACTTAAGCTCTGTATTTGCTGGGACCAGCGGGTCGTGATCTACTACGAGCTGCTTAAACTGAATGAAACCACAGGACTCAATACATGCGTTTGAGCAGCGAACTGAAGCAAAAACAGCCGAAATACGTAGAAAGCCACAATAAAGTGATTTTGCAGCATGACTATGCTCGGCCACATGCTGCAAGACAAGTCAAAACCTACTTGGAAACAATGAAATGGCAAGTCCTACCCCACCTGCCTATTCTTCAGACATCCCGCCTTCCCGACTACTACTTGTTCCGGTCGATGAAACTTGGCATGTGTCAGCAGAAGTTCACTTCATATGAACAATGCTAAAAATGGGTCGATGATTGGATTGTCTCAAAAGCCGAGTCATTCTTCCGAGCTGGAATATGAAAATTACCAAAGAGATGGGAAAAAGTTGTGGCCAGCGATGAACAATACAATAACATCAAGAAACAAACATGTTTTTCCAGTGTTGAAAGTATCATTCCAGTGCCTTAATTGCTTTTGTCGGTGTAAGACCTCTTTCACCCCATCTAATCTCCTTAATATTTATGTCGAAAGTGGAAAATAACTTCAATATTTGGACGGGAGTTTAAGAGTGCATTTTGATGTTTCTGGACCGTGCTTATTAATGACAGTAAGATATCCAACATTATTGACTCATCAGACCATCCTCGGAATGTAGGTGTTGTACTCAGATAAGTAAGCTTATGCTCAGAGCGCGAGTTTTCGTTGGCAGCTTCTCCTTATCTCTAGTAAATCTCACCCGTTCATTGTCGATTGTCCAGTGTATTGTTGTACATCCCATTACCGGAAAAATTTGTTGATTAGTCGAGCTAAATAAAACAGGAATAAATTCCCCATAGAGATCCACAAACACTACTACCTCTTTGCTCCTTACCATAAACTATTTTCCTGATATAAATACAATACACTGCATTTAAAAATCCCCTCAGTGTTGGTTCAACAGAAAAGAAAATATTTAATTTAAAAAAAAAAAACGTTAAAGTTATTTAAATTGAGCTTTCCTGGCTTTTCCTGACTTAAAATTTTAAGTGTAGTGCTCTTCTCAAATTCTTACACAAAATTTTGTTAATTTTTTTTATAATTATAAAACAGTTTTCATAAATTTTAAAAATTCTTTTCATTCGTTGAATAAATTCCATCAATATTCTTTATATTTAATTATCCTTTTAAGTTTTAATAACAATTTTAAAAAAGAAGCAAATAAAAATCACTATATTATCTTTAATTCCAATGAACTTTAAACTGTGCAGCAAAAGTGGTTGCCAACACACACACACACACAATGTCCATGCAACCAGCCAGTGGAAAGTAGTATAAAATAAAGAGTGAAACGCACCAAGGCAAAAAATCAGCAGCAGCAGCATAAAATAGTCGACACAACAACAAAAACTACAAACAGTCAGTGTCAAAGACAACGTTAGCGCTGTCTGGTTATAACAGACAGGGCAAAAAACGAAATAACAACAACTGCAACAACATGCAACATAAAAAACCTGCACATTAAAACCCACAGATAAAAAAAAGTAGATGTTCATGCAACAAAACAATATCAAAATTGTATTTATTTCTTTCTTTGTAAATACTCGTAGTCTAGGAAAAATAATTTAAAAACGCAACTATGTATAAACCGCATAAATAACGTTAAAGAACGTAACAAGTAGTAACGTAATAAACATTATCGTATTCTTGTTGTATTGAGCGAAGTTAACAAAAAGAAATTGTCAACTTTACGCTGATAAAAAAAACAACATAACAATTTTGCACTAAAATAATAACATTGCAAAAGTTGCAGTGGTACAGCTAGGGTTGCCAGGGGGCAGCAGTCCTCTTCAACATCATAAGTATATTGCATACAATGGACGGGAGCGATCGCATAAATTTTCCGTGGGATAGTTATCGAAATCTTAACAAAAAAAAAAGCACAATAGGAAGGATTCCAATAAAATTCAAATCTAAAAAATCTCTTTCAATTGAAAAACAAGATACATATATCCAAGAGGATATAAATCGATGTAAACGTAATAATTTACTGTTGCGTTCATGAAGATAGTAGTGGCAAAGTTCAACTTATGAAAGCTGAAATATCCCAGCAAAACCACATATTACCAAATAATGGGTAAAGTAATGTATAGCCATGGGGGCCGATGGATTACTTTACACCTTACTTTATTGATGAAATTTGCAGGCGGAGCCTCAAAGTAATGCATATACCCATTAATTTAGAGGTGATAATGTAAGGGGTTACTTATATGGTTACTAGAATGGAAGAAGTAATGTGTCTAAAAATAGATTTTTAAAAAAAGAGGAAATTTTTATTAAAAAAAAAATATTACAAATATTTTATTTAAATTATTTGTAATTAAAAATAATGTAGTCAAGATGGGTATCGAACCAGGGAAATCTGGTTGCCAGCCTAGAACTCTACCCACTGAGCTATCGACGAATGTAGTATTTGATTGCTTTAAACTTAAATGAATGGTTGTGCTTCGTTTTTTCACCAGTGTTGTAAAAACAAACATTCATTACACTTTTGCTTACATAAAAACCCAAAGTAATGTATCTAAAAATAGATTTTCAAAAATATTTCAAATATTACTTTACATTTATAAATTATATATTACGTAATCAACGTAACTTATTACTTTATGCTTACAAATAATGAAAAAGGTAACGATCTATTATTACAAGGTAACGCATGATAATATCGCACCCATTACCAAAGTTTTGCTTGGATTCTCACTAAAGTTGTCAAACAAAAAAATTTTGAACAAAATTAAAACCAATGTTTGGCTGGAAATCAAAACCATTGACATAGAACCACATATAATTATATGTTATTATATCTTATATCCCTGTGTAATAAAGATTAGATCTGATCAGATCTGAAGAAATCTAATTAGATATGACTGAATCTAATTGGATCCGATGCCAGATTTGACTACATATGATTAGATATGACTTTATAGACAGTTCTGATCAAATCTAGTGTCAGATCTGTTCATATCTAAAAGGATCTGTAAAATTTATAACTTTTTGTGGTCAGACATTAGATAATCTGGTAATATGGCATCAGATCTGGTACCAGATCAATTCATATCTAATATCAGATCTAGTACGAGATCGTAGCTATTTGAGCCGTTTTCAAAATCCAGCAAAGTAAAAATTTATATAAAAATAAAGGTGCTTTTTAAATTTTTATTAAATCTGATAAGACATATTATAATATTCACAACAAATTGGACAAGACTAAGATCTGATTTAGATCTAATTAGATCTCTAATTTGTCCCCAATTTTGAGATCTACTTAAATCTGATACAATTACATCTAATAAGATCTGTTTAGATCTAAACAGTTTAACACAGGTCATATTACAAAATACTCATTACATGGAACCATATATAACAAAATATTCCAAATTTGTTTACAAATACTGTACCATATATAATTATATCTCATACCATACATATGTTATATGTTTTGATATAAGGCCATTTACTTAATCATATACAATTATATCATATACCATTTCAAAATATATTTTTCATAAGGGATCATTTATTATATCTCAAATATTTGATAGCATATAGAAATATAACACATATATAAGCATATCGTCGGCTAAACATGCAAAACTGATAAGTCCACTTTTTTACAAAAGTCAGTTTTTAATGCAAATGTATAGAAAAACAAAAATTACATTATAATAATAAAAAAAAAATTAAAAAAATTAATTTTTATTCTAGTTTGGCAATGATGTGCAAATACGCTAAGTCCCTTGTTGTCCACTGAACGTACCTAATAAGTCATTTGCATCAGTTGTTTTATTCATATTGGCGCACTTTTGGGAACTTTTGCAACTATAAGGTAAATAGATTAATTTTCTTTTATTAATGTTCGAGCTTAAGATCGTTTTTATTTAAAAAATATTTAATTTATTTTCAATATTTCGTCACCACATTGGGTGACTTCTTCAGGAAAATATTATTTTAATAATAAAAATTGTTTGACAAATAAAAATAAACAACAAAATTTAAAATCAAAAATTCCCATAAAACAAAATTAAAATTAAATAAAATTAACACAGTAAATTTATGGGAATTTTTGATTTTAAATTTTGTTTTTTTTTTATATTATTTTGTTACTTCATCGCTGTACTGAAAGTAACATGCAGACGAAGATTTTAAAAACGATCTTAAGCTCGAACATTAATAAAAGAAAATCGTTTAATAAAGATCGAAGTAAATATATTAAATTATTTCAAAGCTTTTTTAATTTTAAAACACACTTTAAAAATGTATTAGGACTCCATGGATGGAAGAGGAAATATTGCCATTTATTTTGGCAATGACAGAGATGATGGAGTGATTGGATTAGTACCATACGAAATCAACAGCAGCTCTGAAGATTCGTTTGAGCTTCCTATAAGAAGTAAAACCCGCAAAAGAAAAGCGCAAACAAAAAATAAGAACTGGTTTGCCTCGAAAAATATCAACTTGCGCCAAAATGGAAACAATACTTCGGGAAAAAAAAGAAGGTACAGTTTGGAATTACGACAAAATTAAAAATGCAAGATCGCTGAAACAGAGATGCAATTGTGTGAACAAAGGTAAGAAGTGCGTCATGAAGTGTGAAGAAATCGAAGAGTCAAAGAGAAGAGAATTATTTGAAGAATTTTGGAAATTGAATTGGGGCGAAAAGCGATTATATGTAAGAAGCTTGGTTCATTCCAATACACCAAAAAGACCGAGACACCGTGTACAAGAAAATATTTCTAAAAGAACCCAATCACTTCAGTTCCACCTAAAGCTAAATAATAAAAATGTACGTGTGTGCCGAACGATGTTCTTGAATACTTTGAGTATTGGCAGAAGTACTGTCATGAAATGGCTGGAGAAGCCTCTGCACAAGAGAGCAATGACAAATGTGCCTGTACAATCTGAACATCGGCAAGAGCTAGAACAGTTTTTTGATTCTCTTCCTGCAACAGAATCCCATTATTGCCGATCTCAAACTACAAAAAAATATTTATTGTCAGAATGGCGTTCGAAAGCAAAGCTTTATGAATTTTATGTCAAAAACTGGTGTAATGAACGAGAAACACCACCGCTTTCCACAACAGTTTTTAATAAAGTTTTTCTATTAAAAACTCTCGCCCTATTCGCACCCAAAAAAGATCAGTGCGATATTTGTGCACGCCATAATGTGGAAAACTGTTCACCAGAAAAGTACACTTTGCACCAAGAAAGGAAAAATGAAGCCAGAGAGGAGAAAATTAGAGATAAAATTGAACAGCCATTTGTGTTCACAGTTGACATGCAATCAGTTTTGTTGGCACCGAAATCAAATGTGAGCTCCTTTTATTATCGCACCAAATTGCAGGTGCATAATTTGGTATTCTTCAATTTAATAAATAAGGAAGCATATTGCTTCTTGTGGAACGAAGTGGAAGGCGGTTTAACTTCTGACGATTTTGCAAGCGTGTGGATTTATTTCATTGAAGAAAAGATTCTACCAAATATACAGGAGAGTATGAATTCCGTGAACCTAATATTCTACAGCGACGGATGCGGTTACCAAAATCGCAATAGTTCGTTATCAAATGCGCTGCTTAACACAGCAATAACGAACAAAATCTCGATAGAGCAAAAAATACTCGAAACAGGCCATACCCAAATGGAGGCCGACAGTGTGCACTCTGTAATTGAACGCGCTTTGAAGAATAGAAACATTGATGTTCCTGCAGACTATGTTTAAGTATGTAAAAATGCACGGAAAACTCCGAAGCCATACGATGTCACCTATTTGGACCATACATTTTTTAAATCGTTTAAAAACGTGTGTTTTGTAAAAACAATTCGTCCTGGCCGCGTTTCAGGCGACTCAAAAGTCACAGATATTAGAGCATTAAAATATACTGCAGACAACTCAATTTATTATAAATTACTGTTTTCAGATGAATGGAAGACTCTACCACAACGGATGAACAAGAATATACTTCCAACAAAGTGGTGTAACTTACCTCCACTTCATAATGATCAAAGACCAATAACTAAGCGTAAATATGAAGACTTACAAATTTTGAAAACTACATTACCAAAGGACTACCACAAATATTACGAAGACTTACCTCATGATTAAGTTTTATAGATAATTTTTCACTTAATTTTTGATTAATTTTTATAGTGAATTTTTTATTTAATTTTTATTTTTGAAGAATTTTTTTTTGTTTTGTCCCTTAATATTTTTTTTATATTAAAAAAAAAGAAATTTTAAGGTTTAAATTTAAGAATAAAGTTCCTACTGGCATATAATGCATATCACATAACATTAATGTGTTATTTTTTTTTTAATTATATCGTAGGAGGGAAATTGTGCAAATAAAAGGGTACTAAGTCCATCTAAAAAAAATTAAAAAATTTCAGCAAATAAGCTAAGTCCATAAAAACTGTAAAAACGCTTATTTACAGACTTTTTTGCTATAAAAAGCTGTTTAATTTGAAAACTTGAAGTATAATACAGGTAAGTGTATTTATAGTTTTCGAATATATTGACCTAAATAGTAGATAAACAGTTTTTTTTGTCTCCTGAAAAATTTGAAAAAGTGGACTTGTCAGTTTTGCATGTTTAGCCGACGATATATGGTTCTCTATAAGTCATATATGAGTATATATTGTATAAGCCATATATAATTACATATATCATATAAAATTGTAAATATCTTACCATATAAATAATTTTAAATTTTATAAAGATCAATATATAACTACATAGATATGGTTATATATGGCACAATATAATATAATTTTAAAAATATCCCAGCAAAACTTGTGTAATAAATGCGATATTCTCATGCGTTACCTTGTAATGATAGCTCGTTACCTTTTTCATTATTTGCAAGTATAAAGTAATAAGTTACTGATTATTGATTACGTAATATATGGTTTATAAATGTAAAGTAATAATTAAAATATTTTTGAAAATCTATTTTTAGATACATTACTTTGTGTTTTTTTGTAAGCAAAAGGGTAATAAATGTTTGTTTTGATAACACTAGCGAAAAAAACAATTCATTGAAGTTTAGAGCAATCAAATGATATATGCATCGATAGCTCAGTGGGTGGAGTTCTTGGCAGGCAACCAGAGTTCCCTGGGTATATTCCCACCATGACCACATTATTTTTAATAACGTTTAAAGTATTTGTAATAATTTTATTTAATAAAAATTCTTTTTTTTTAGAAATCTATTTTTAGGCACATTACTTTTTCCATTCTCGTAACCATATAAGTAATCCCTTACATTATCGCCTCTAAAGTAATGGGTATATACATTACTTTGAGGCTCATCGCCTGTAAAATTCATAAGTGAAGTAAGGTGTAAAGTAATCCATGAGCCCCATATGGCTACAGATTACTTTACACATTATTTGGTAATACATAATTTTATATGGTCATGCATATGTATTTATAAATATAAAATAATATATTTTTAGATGAGGTCACATATGATTATATACTAACCTTTTTGACTCGGAAAGAGCCGCTTGCATATTGATATTGCAATAGCAATAAAATTAACGTGCCTATTCCTACTTCTGACGAGATGTGACTGTCATTAGACAATTTCCCTACAAAACAATAATAATGTTTATAAAATTTAAATTTTAATTGTCAATATTGTGATGGTGTCAATATCAGGTCTTAACTTTTTCGTATTTTTAAAACACATATTTAAAAAAAAAATTAAATTTATTGTGACTTTGTAACAACGAACTTATGGGGAATACAGTCACACTAGAGTCGCAGACTCAAATTAAGAATAAATTTTCATCTTATTTGGGGCGTGCTTAACATTTTATAAGGCGGATATCTCTAGATCGTCCGAGTTGCAAGATTTTCATTCAATGTAACATTTTTCATTGAATTTAAAAAACATTTCATTAAAATTAAAATTTCATAATATTTATTAATTTTTTTAATCATATTAATGAAGTTCAGATTTAATAAGTGAGCTTACTCATAATAGTTTCTGAAATTTAATCCTTATTAGATTTATAAATCTGATTGGATATGGCATGATGGAATTCTCAAACTACAATTTTTGAATGGGAATGAATTCTTAGTTGGTCGCTCTCAATTTAATTTTAAAATACTTTATTCATTTTTTTGTTAATTCGATATTGTTTCATTCAATTCAATAATTTAGAAATGACATTCTACTTTCTCCATTCGTTGTTAAAATTAACAAAATAAATAACTACGTTATTAGTTTTAATCAAAAGTAACTAAATTTTTTTTTACAAATACCAGAAAAAATAAAAAAAATCGAAGAAATTCCACAATTTCCAAAAATCACCAAAATTAAAGAACCCTCAAAATAAAAAAAAAATTGCTAACATTGAAAATAAAACGTTAAAATTTAAAAAATTTTTCAAAATTTCAAGTCGCTGAAAAAAATTTGTGAAAATCGTCAACTTGTTTTCAATTTAAATTTAAAAAAAGCCAAAATTCAAGAACTGTTACAATTCCGAAAAAGCCTAAAAATATCAACAAAATTTAAAAAACGTCGCCAATACTGAAAAGATCGCTAGAATTTAAAAAATCGCTATATAAAAAAATCGCCAAATTTCAAAAAATCGCAAAATATAAAAAATCTTCAAATTTAAAAAAATCGCTAGAATTTAAAAAAATAGCTTTTATTTCAAAAAAGCCTCAAAAAAAATCAAAAATTGAAAAATCTTGCCAATACTCAATAAAAGCTAGAATTTAAAAAATCGCCACATTTGAAAAATATTTCAAAATTAAAAAAATTCAATTTTAATCGTCTCAAGTTTTGACTTATTTGACAACACTAATAAGATCGCGTTTATCTCGAGAGAGAGAGAGAGAGGGATATATTTTGCAATATTAAATTTTTTTATATATTTTTAATTTTTTTTTTGATAAATTTTGACGATTTATTTTTACAAATTAATGATTTTTGTCTGTAAATTCAATCTCTGTTTTTTTTTCTTATGAAATGTTTCATAACTATTTATGAAAAAGTTATATTAAATGAAAATTGAATAAGATTGTATAAATCAGGTGATTTTTAAAACATTTTGTGTACAAATTCAGTTTTAATTCCTTAGCAACACTGATTTGTGGGGGGTATACGATTTATGTTGTTGTTTTTGTTATCTTTATGGTTTTTGTTTTGAATGAATTTTTTGTTGTTGTTCTTGTGGTATTTTCTGAACTTACGTTTTTGTTATTTTATTTTTTATAGATGATTATTCTTTGGCAAAACTGTTTTTGCACAAACAAACACTGACACTTGTACCCCACAAGTAAGTACGTATGAATGATTGAATGAATGAATGAATGAATGATAAAAGCAAATAAATGCAATGCAAATAAAACAAGTAAGAGCGGCTAAATTCGGCTATGCCGAATCTTATATACCCTTCACCATGGTTGGAAAAAAACTGAAGTTTATATATGGACATATATGAAATGGACAGATTTATATACGGACGCCTTTAAGAGGAAATTAACCATTTAGTTTGGAGATAAAAGTTGGACTCGGGAAGATTTATGGTTCCAGAAAATATGTATTTTAAAAAAATGTATGTTTTGGGCATAACTTTTTTGTATCTGAACCGATATTTCCGAGTTTTTCAGCGAATATGTTATACTAAAGATTTTCGATCTTTTGCTATATAAGACGTATCCATAGGTCATAATACAGCTCTAGAATAGTGTTTGTTGTTTGTGTATAAAAGGTTAAGAGGTGAAAGAAAAGAATTTCAACAAATCGTTAAAAGAAATCACTAGAACTGCATGTGTTTTATTTCTACAAAATAGTTTGATTTAGCTGGCAAATTTGCATTTAGGATTTTATTTCGCTTTTTTATTAGAAATATTTGTAATTTCTTTAGCTTAATTTTAAAAATTTGAAGGAAAATAGTTTATAATTTTTTTTTATAAATTATTATAAGTTATGACCTAAAATAGTTGCACTCAAAGGTAAATTATGTATAAAATTTTCTTAATATGAGAGAAATAAAATGGTTTAAAAATCTTTTTATAAATTCTTTTAAATCGGTGCAAAAAAGTAGAAATAAAACCGTTTGTATTTTGTTTGTATCAGAGGGTTTTTATACAAATTTTGATGTTTTTAGCCTATTTATGGATTATTTAATTATTAATATAAAATTTTATTTAAATTAATTATTAAATGTAAAAAAAAAACAAAAAATAAACAAAAAAAAAATCTTAACGAACCCGCGACCCTTCCACCTGTGGTGAAAGGTATAAAAACGTTTGTATTTTGTTTGTATCAGAGGGTTTTTATAAAAATGTTGATGTTTTTAGCCTATTTATGGATTATTTAATTATTAATATAAAATTTTATATAAATTAATTATTAAATGTTAAAAAAAAACCAAAAATAAGCAAAAAAAAAAGTCTTAAGAAAATAATAAAAAAAAAAAATGTAAAAAAAAGTGAATTGACCTCACCGAGATTTGAACCTCGAACCCCACGGCCTTAGAGAAAAAAAAAAGTATTTGTGACACAGCGTCTAGACAACTGAGCTATTGAAGCTCACACAAAATCATCGTCAATAGAGGTACATATATAAAAGTCTTCGTTCATTAGAGATTTGTTTAGTTTTTATTTAAATGACAAATCTTTATATGTGTTTGTTGTTTGTGTATAAAAGGTGGAGATGAAAGAAAATAATTTTAATTATTAATATAAAATTTTATATAAATTAATTATTAAATGTTAAAAAAAAACAAAAATAAGCAAAAAAAAAAACAAAAATAAGCAAAAAAAAAGTCTTAAGAAAATAATAAAAAAAAATGTACAAAAAAAAAGTGAATTGACCTCACCGAGATTTGAACTTCGAACCCCACGGCCTTAGAGAAAAAAAAAGTATTTGTGACACAGCGCCTAGACAACTGAGCTATTGAAGCTCACACAAAATCATCGTCAATAGAGAGAAAAGAATTTTAACACATGGATGTATTGTTATGCTCAAAATTCTACATACATATTAAACAAAAGGGTGTGAAGATAAATACGTAGGTTAAATACGTTTCACAACTATTGTGAATGATATAAATAAAAAACAAATAGTAGTGTCGCCAACTTTTTTTTGCCTAGAAAATGCCAAATTTGACAAGAAAAGCGCTGAAACATATGGAAAAATAAAAATTTGAGATTTTACATGACATATTATTTTGGACAAAAATTTTTGGACATTTAAGAAAAAATAAATGGGGATACCGCTTGTCTGTGGAGAGATATGAGGTAGTGGATTCCAACGATGTATTCATCTCCTCCAGAATCGCTCTAGGTTTCGAGTTTTGCATTTGACAAGAAAATTTATTTTTGAAATTTCTCATAACATTATTTAAAATTAAAATTTTTGGACATTTAAGAAAAAATAAATGGGGGTACCGCTTGTTTGTGGAGAGCTATGTGGGAGTAGATTCCAACGATGTATTCATCTCCTCCAGAATCACTCTAGGTTTCGAGTTTTGCATTTGACAAGAAAATTAATTTTTGAAATTTCTCATAACATTATTTAAAATTAAAATTTTTGGACATTTAAGAAAAAAATAAATGGGGGTACCGCTTGTTTGTGGAGAGCTATGAGGTAGTTGATTCCAACGATGTATTCATCTCCTTCAGAATCACTCTAGGTTTCGAGTTTTGCATTTTAAAGAAAATTTATTTTTGAAATTCCACATAACATTATTTAAAATTAAAATTTTTGGTCATTTAAGAAAAAAATAAATGGGAGTACCGCTTGTTTGTGGAGAGCTATGAGGAAGTAGATTCCAACGATGTATTCATCTCCTCCAGAATCACTCTAGGTTTCGAGTTTTGCATTTGACAAGAAAATTTATTTTTGAAATTTCTCATAACATTATTTAAAATTAAATTTGTTGGACATTTAAGAAAAAAATAAATGGGGGTACCGCTTGTTTGTGGAGAGCTATGAGGTAGTTGATTCCAACGATGTATTCATCTCCTTCAGAATCACTCTAGGTTTCGAGTTTTGCATTTTAAAGAAAATTTATTTTTGAAATTCCACATAACATTATTTAAAATTAAAATTTTTGGTCATTTAAGAAAAAAATAAATGGGAGTACCGCTTGTTTGTGGAGAGCTATGAGGTAGTAGATTCCAACGATGTATTCATCTCCTTCAGAATCACTCTAGGTTTCGAGTTTTGCATTTTAAAGAAAATTTATTTTTGAAATTCCACATAACATTATTTAAAATTAAAATTTTTGGACATTTAAGAAAAAAATAAATGGGGGTACCGCTTGTTTGTGGAGAGCTATGAGGTAGTTGATTCCAACGATGTATTCATCTCCTCCAGAATCACTCTAGGATTCGAGTTTTGCATTTTAAAGAAAATTTATTTTTGAAATTCCACATAACATTATTTAAAATTACAATTTTTGGACATTTAAGAAAAAAATAAATGGGGGTACCGCTTGTTTGTGGAGAGCTATGAGGTAGTTGATTCCAATGATGTATTCATCTCCTCCAGAATCACTCTAGGATTCGAGTTTTGCATTTTAAAGAAAATTTATTTTTGAAATTCCACATAACATTATTTAAAATTAAAATTTTTGGACATTTAAGAAAAAAATAAATGGGGGTACCGCTTGTTTGTGGAGAGCTATGAGGTAGTTGATTCATTCATCGTTGGAATACATCGTCGGAATCTACTACCTCATAGCTCTCCACAAACAAGCGGTACCCCCATTTATTTTTTTCTTAAATGTCCAAAAATTTTAATTTTAAATAATGTTATGAGAAATTTCAAAAATAAATTTTCTTGTCAAATGCAAAACTCTAAACCTAGAGTGATTCTGGAGGAGATGAATACATCGTTGGAATCTACTACCTCATAGCTCTCCACAAACAAGCGGTACCCCCATTTATTTTTTTCTTAAATGTCCAAAAATTTTAATTTTAAATAATGTTGTGAGAAATTTCAAAAATAAATTTTCTTGTCAAATGCAAAACTCTAAACCTAGAGTGATTCTGGAGGAGATGAATACATCGTTGGAAGCTCCTACCTCATAGCTCTCCACAAATAAGCGGTAACCCCATTTATTTTTTTCTTAAATGTCCAACAATTTTAATTTTAAATAATGTTATGAGAAATTTCAAAAATAAATTTTCTTTAAAATGCAAAACTCGAATCCTAGAGTGATTCTGGAGGAGATGAATACATCGTTGGAATCAACTACCTCATAGCTCTCCACAAACAAGCGGTACCCCCATTTATTTTTTTCTTAAATGTCCAAAAATTTTAATTTTAAATAATGTTATGTGGAATTTCAAAAATAAATTTTCTTTAAAATGCAAAACTCGAAACCTAGAGTGATTCTGAAGGAGATGAATACATCGTTGGAATCTACTACCTCATAGCTCTCCACAAACAAGCGGTATCCCCATTTATTTTTTCTTAAATGTCCAAAAATTTTAATCCAAAATAATATGTCATGTAAAATCTCAAATTTATATTTTTCCATATGTTTCAGCGCTTTTCTTGTCAAATTTGGCATTTTCTAGGAAAAAAAAAGTTGGCGACACTACTATTTTTTTTTATTTATATCATTCACAATAGTTGTGAAACGTATTTAACCTACGTTTTTATCTTCACACTCTTATTAAACAAAGGGATTTTACTGGAAAAATTAGAGGTAGTCCTGGTTTTTTGCTAATATCTCAGCCATTTATTAACCGATCTGTCTGATTTTTAATAGCAAACAGAAATGGATCACATGTAACAGAAATAAAAAAGAATCAAGTCCTCATCATGTCTGGGTTCTTCGGAAAACCCATTTCAACACACAGACGGACAGACGGACAGACGGACATCGTTAAATCAACTTCGCTCTTCATATGGACCCAGAATATATATACTTTATAGGGTCTAAGATCAATATTGTAGAAATTACAAACGGAATGACAAACTTATATATACCCTTCCACCTATGGTGAAGGGTATAAAAATTCAATAAATTCTTGTTGGATTGCTTTTGTTATTAGTATTCGCAATACAATATACAAAAATTTAAAATTCAATACACTTTAAACACTTTTGTTGTTATTATTGTAATAATAGTTAGACACTTTTGCCAGAGTGGAAACAAAATCTGTAAATTTTTATTTTCAATTTGTTTGTTTTATAAATTTTTATTAAGTAAAAAATTTTTATATAGAAATTTCACTTTTAAAAAAAAAAAATATATATTTATTATTTTTTTTTAGATTTTGTTGTTAATTTATCATCATCATCATCACTAACCGGTGGTTTTTATAGAATTACATATCGCTTTGCAAAATCCAAAACTTTTATACTTTTTTTTCACTATTATTTTAAATTTTTTTGTTTTTAATAATTTGTTTTGTTTTACTTTTTTTTATTTTTTTAACATATTCTTAAAATTTCCGTAATTTTCTTAACCATTGTTATTTGCAGACTGATTTATTACACGCACGTCATTTGTTTAATATAATGTATTTTCTTTATTTTTTTTTTGTATTTGTTTTATGTGTATTCCCTCTTTTTGCCACTTACTTAAATCCCTCTTTTTAAGAAGGGTCTCCCGATTTGAAAATATGATTTATTTTCAATGTTTTTTACCCGTTATCCGGTAGTTTTCCCGTTGGTTATCACTTTGCAACTGAAAATTATCATTGTCAACCATTATAAAACTGTCATTTTAGTATACAATTTCAGTTTAAATTTTTGGGGTTGTTTTTTCTCTACGCTTATTTTTTTATATTTTTTTTTTATTTAATACACATTCATTATGTTTTTGTTTTCGCAAATAAATAGCAGTAGCAGCAGCAGCATTTCGTATTTTTACTGAGCATGCCCCCTGTTAATTTTAATTGTCAAAATGTTTCATTTTTCACTTTGTTTATATTCTTATTGGATACGAAGAGCGTAATAAGAAGAAGAAGAAAGAGTATTAAAACATAAACAAAAATTTTTGTTTTGACAGTTGTATTTGCAAATTTCTGCATACTCTTTGTCTTATTCAAGATTTATACTCAATAAATGGATACAAAAAAAAGTGATGCCAAATAAAAAACAGGGTTCGCAAAATAGCTATAATTTCCTTTGTGTTAATTATGTGATTATACTACATTTACACTTAACCAAAAAGTTTCATCTCTATTAATTCAAATTAAAAACATATAAAAAAAAATATATAGAAATAAAAAAACAATTAAAAAGTAAAACAAAACAAATTAAAATTCAAGAAATTTAGAGAAAAAATATGCAATTGTGAGAATTAAAACAAATTCATTCAAACTTTGACTTTTAAAACAAGGCTGAAGTCACTTAAGGCAATTGTGGTTGGGCCTTAAGTTTGTTTTTTTTTTTAAAATATGTTCCCGCTTACTTTTAAAATGCACAAACAAAATATAATATTGTTTGTTGAAATATTAATATTATTTTAGTTTAGAATCATATTTACTTTTATAAGATTCATAGTTAATTTAAAAAAAATATTCACAACAAAGGATGATATTTATTCAAATATGATATAATTTTTTTCCTGCACTGCTTTTCCAGTTTTAAATCGATTTTTTTTTAATTTTTACTGATTTTATTTCATGAGGACGCTTTAATTGGGTAATTTTATAAATAAATAAAGATTTGATTAGGACATAATAAGCTCGATTCATACACGGAAAAAATTGATGCATGATAGTAATAAATTTCAAAAAAAAAAAACAATAAAATTGCACTGGAACTTGTTCATTAAAACTTTTCACGAAATTAATTCCAATAAGAACGTTGTGGTGTAATGGTTTAGAGCGCTGGACTGTTACATAGAAGGTTGCGGGTTCGATTTTCAGCGACGGCAACATCAACTTAAAAAAATATCTATGAGTTTTCTACCACTCACACAGGATGTCCCAAACACATTCCACCAATGTCATAATCATTTGGCAACTTTTAACCACATTTTCCTTCGTTCTGCAGAGAACTTCTAGTATTTTTGGGAATTCGCATTTTTGGGGAATTATTTCTTTCACAGCTTTCAGAGCAGTTAAATCCGGTGATCGTGCCGCTCGCTGCAAATTTCCAAGACGATTCATTGGGCTATCTTGAAATGTCGTCTCGCGATCTGTGTGTTTAGTTACGCTGTCCTGTTTAAACCAAATCTCCTCCTCTAGTCCTAATTTATTATTTTTGGCAATAAAAACTCGTTGAAATCAGGTACCAGCAAAAATAAAAAGTAGCAAGAGAAGAGAAACAAAAGCAGTGATTTTGATTTAGGTGTTGTAAAAGTTTGGATCGGAACCAATGATTTTTACATAGGGGTGTCATAGGGTGGAAGTTTTCTTTTATGATTCTTTTTCAATTCATCTAAAGCACTTTTTATTGTTAAGTAAAAAATGAGATTCGAAGTCACATTTTTTGAAGTTGTGAAAAAAAATCAGAACTAAATAATACTTAGGAATTAATGAATAATTGATTCCTTAAGAATCACTTTAATTTATTTTTGCTGGGGTGCCATACAAGTTGAAGCCGAGAGACGTTTAAATGCGATTTTGCATGTCCAAAATTGCTGCTGAACGCCATACAAAAAGTAATTTTTGAATTGAATCATTACTGACGATTAAAAATGTATACATTACTATAACTCGAAGCGCAAGAAATCGTATGTAAAGCCTGGCCAACCAGACAAATCAATGCCAAAGCCAAATGTCCATGGCACCAAAAATTAAAAAATAAAATTATTCATTATCTGAAATTTGGCTTTTTTAAATTATTACAACAACTATTTGACAAAATTGTTCGATTAGTGGAATAAAGACTAACAGTTTGAATACGAGGGCGGATCAATACGTCCGTGACTTTTCGAACTTCCCTCGGTAGTTATATGAAAGGCAACACTGCTCCCATCAAGTACCACCTGTTAATGGATTACTGTCAAATTTTGACAGTAATCTATTACTATGCGTTGAACAGCTGTTTTAAACATACAACCTCGAGGATTTTTTAAAAATAGAAAAAAGTGAATTTCGAGTGCTCATTAAATTTTTTTTACGAAAAAAAAACGTCAACCAAAGCAAGAAAAAGCTTGATAAATACTATGGGGAATCTGCACTATCGATTTCAATGGTACAAAAGTCGTTTACTGACTTTCATTGTGGCCTTACAAGCACGGATGGTGCCGAATCTTCTAGACGCCCAGTTGAGGTCTTTACGCCCAAAACAATTGAACAAAATTACGATATGGTGTTGGCCGTTCGGAGATTGAATGTGCGATAGATTGTGGAGTACATAGGCATCTCACATGGCTCAGTGATTTAAAATTTGAATGAGAAAGCATTCCGCAAGATGGCTGCCGCGTTTGCTCACAATCGACCACCAACGGAATTGTGTGACAGCTTAGTTTTCATGGCAAAAATCCATGAAGTAGACTACGAGTTCTTCCTCTCATTCGCCTTATTCTCCGGACTGAGCCCCTAGTGATAATTTTCTATTTCCAAACCTAAAGAAATGGCTCGGTGCAAAGACATTTAGCTCCAACGATGAAATTATTGATCAAACGATGAAATTATTGATCGAAAAATCCTGCTGTTAAACGCAAAGTAAATGACGGAACTTGCTCAAAATTTGACAGTAATCAATAAGCAGGTGTTACTTGATGGTAGCAGTGTTGCATGATCTGCCCTCGTACACCAATAATTATGAAAAAAGTCGCAACACTGCAATATATCCAAAAAATTTTTGGACTAATTTTTGTCGATCTCACCGACATTTAGAGGTGGCCATGAAATCTAATATTGTTGCTTTGGCGGCTTTAGGCCAATTGCGAAAATTACCAAAAAAGTTTCAAATCTCAAACTCTGACTAAAAATGTCTCTAATCAAACCATAACCGGCTACAAACATTTTAATTACAAACTCTGTAAAGAACTGCTTTTCTCTTTGAATACCATTCCCAGCTATTTCTTTCTGTACTGTTTTGCTCTTAAATTTCTACTACGCCTGCTCCATTATTTTTTTGATTTTACATTTTTAAAACGGATATCCAAATTTATGGTATAAGCTTTTCTTTGTATTGTAATGTTTTACACTGTCTGTATGTGTGAGTGTGTGTGTGTTTGAAAATAAATTTTATTCTAATACCGGCCGGCATGATTGTATTCTTTTTTATCCTTCCAATTGTCATTGTTGTTGTTATGCATAAACATGATTTGGAATAAATAGACATGACGACGATGATTTCCTATTTCCATTTTTTTCGGTTTAATATTTTCCTTCTTTTGTTTCGTTACTTTCGTATACGAACAGTAGAATAGCAAGTACTTTATTAGACTACCATTGGGGTTTTCTTTGCTCCTGCCGCTGCTGCTCCTGCTCCTGTTCCTGCTGCTTCTGTTGTTTTGTTTTGTTTCTTTAGTTAGCTACTTCTAACTTTACATGTAGCTTAAGCTTAACAGTTTGATTTATAAACAGAATTAACATAAAGATAATGTGGTAAGTACAGGGTGAGCATGAATAGAAAAGAGATAAAGAACCAAACAACGATGTTTTTTTTTTTATTTTTTGGAAAGGATTTAAATTTTTTAAAGTTATAAATTATGTGTTGCTTAATAAGCAACAATACATATTTGGATAATTGACAATTTATAGCAGTAAATGGTAGAGTCCGGACTTTATGAGTTTTAAGCATTGAAACAAAAACATTGTAGGCTGACACTGGTTACTCTGTTACAAATGAGGTATACAGACTACAAGGAATGCTGCTTTTTAACCCTTTTATGACCAATGCTTGAACGCGTGTTACTGATTCTTCGTTATTTTCTCTTTTCATTCATGTAAAACCTAAAACATGCTAATATATTGATGGGGGGAATCAATCGGAATAGTTTTCTTCTAAGTACCCTGTGGAAAAAAGGGATCAGTTAAAGTTAGAGAGCCTGTCTGGTGCAAAAAGAACCGGTCTGAAGCGGCCTATCCAGTGTAAAAGTAGCTACCTCGTCACTGCTGAAATATAATCTAAAAGTTACTACCCTGTGACTTATCCCGTGACTGGTGAAAAGAAGACCGGTCTGAAAAATCCAGCACATATCAGTAAAGTGGTACAAATATGGTTAAGAAAACGTCTTTGATGAATTGAAAAATTTTATTCTAACTTTCAGTTGGATTTTTAATCTAATAATGTTCGGAGAAAATATTGGAAAAGGTTTTGGAAAAAGTACGACTCCTGATTGCAATAATATTTATATTATATATATTTGTCATTGGAAATTGACTATGACAAAAATATTAAAATTTTTATTTAACGCTTTATTTAGGCGATAAAGCACAATACAGTTTGAAGGCGAATCAAGTAATCCAATAACCAAATTATTTCGGGGTTTTTCCTTAACTAACACTATCGGTAAATTAAAATTAAACACCGAAAATTGTTGATCTAGTATTGTACGTTTAGAAGTTATGGCAATTTTCGCTTTTTGAAAATTACGAAATTAAGCGAATTGACACTTAAAAGCATCAGTACATTTTGACGAAATTAGTTCTTCTCCCTAAATGATCTCAGGGTATGAGATGTGCTTTATTTTAAAAATATTTTTCAGCTGGTGTGTTCTGGAGGAAAAATTAAAACTCATTTTAAAATTAGAGACCTCCAAAAAGCTTCCTTATTATCCATAGCGTATCCCGTAGCGAAAATACAGTTCTGACAATTTTTTTATTATTTTTTTTTTTCTAAATGAAATGAATGAAGAGCATCATCGAATCTTAGAGGAAGTTTACGGCGGAGGTGGTTTGGTCGCTTTAAAAGTGGTGATTTTGAGCTCGAAGATAAGAAACCGACGGGTCAACCTTAAAGGTTTGAAGACGAAGAATTGGAATTATTGTTCTATGTGTAAGTACGCCAAACGCAAGGAAACTGGGTGCCTAACGAGTTAAAGAAGCGCGACGTCGAACACCCAAAAAGTAAGGGTTTTTTGCATTGCATTTTGACTGGCGATGATGAGGTTCCATTACGACAAAAGCGCAAAAAGTTACAGGTTTTGCCCGAACATCCGCCGACAACCTTTGCAAAGTCGAATATTAATGGCATGAAGCTTATGCTCGGTGCGATCTACTACAAACTGCTCACACCGAATAAAACGAGCACGAAGGAACGCTATCGGACTCAACTCATGCGTTTGGGCCGCGCATTGACGCCGAAACGACCGAAATACAAAGAAAGGCAGGACCTACTTGGAAACGCTGAAAAGAGGAGTTCTACCCCAGCCGTCGTAAGCTCCAGACCTCACTCCAGCCAATTACTATTTGTTGCGGTCGATGATGACACATGGCCTGTCCCAACAGAAGTTCAATTTTATATGAACAATGCAAAAAATGGGTCGATGATTTTGAATTGCCTCAAAAGACAAGTCGTTCTTCAGAGCTGGTTTTCGAAAATTGCCAAAAAAAAATTGAAAAAAAGTTGTGGCCAGCGATGGACAATACTTTGAATAATGTGAATGTAACCATTTTTGCACAATAAATCCGTAAAAAAAAGAACGCTCATTATTAAATCAAGATTCCCAATAATTATTATTATTATTCTAGCAATATATCAGTACAATAGGTTTACTAAATAATTTGTTATTTCCCGAAAACTACCCTGCGGGAAAAAAGGGGTCAGTTGGGAATTGGGAACTGTCCTGTAGTAGGTCAAAACTGGACTGGTTCCGAAAATACATATCATGAGATAGGTGAAAACGGGACAGGTTCCTAAATTACCTATCACGTGACCGGTTTAAAAGTCATGACATGTCCTTTTAGACCAGTCATGTGACGTGTCACAGAGTGCAATTGACCCTCTTCTAGGACAACCCCATGTTAAAGTGACCGGTCTCTATCACAGTGAACCGGTCCCTATCACAGTGATAGGTAATTTGGGATAGGTAATTTCCAGCAGGGTACCTAAGATTTAAGCCCGCTTTTTGGCGGCCTTGGGCATTAGAGAGTTAATTTAATTATTTAATTTTTAATTGATTTTTTTAATATGGGTTTTGCATTTTAATAATGTTTTCTTAATTTAAAAATAAATTTTTCATTTTAATTTACATTTTGTTTCTCAATTTTTAGTTGCCCTACAGGAAATGATGAGTCAATTAATTGATCTCAAAGGATCCATCCCGGTCACCCAAGGGTGATTTTTGTTTAATTTTATTTTGCTCGTATTTGTAAAAAAAATCTTTAATTTCCTTTAATTGACACTAATAACAAAGTTATTTATTTTCAAAATTTTAAAATCGAATGTAGAAAGTCGAATGCAATTCCCTAATTACTCAATCGAGTGAACGATAAATCCCTAATTTGCAAATTGAGTGAATTCAATGATTGACAATTTGAATAATGAAAAACGTGTGAACTCCAATCGACTGAGATCAAATAAGATTTCATTCCCATTTTAAAATTCAATCGTTCTATAACAGTGGTCGGCAGAAAGAGAGAATATGAATGTATTGGTGTTTTACACCGTAAGAATATTTTATCTTTCTAGATAAATGAATGAAATAAAAATGAATTAATCTATAAGAGAATATCCGTATTCATTGAATTAAAATAGTTCATACTTTTGTTTTCTCTATTATAAAAAGTAAAAAAAATTCATAATAATGGTATATTTCAAGAAAACGAAAAATTCTTCGAACATTTTTAATTTAAAATGTTAACGAAAAATAAAATAAATACCTACAATAAAAAAAACAAATTTTTAGAGTGTACTTTATTTCTTCAACAAAGCGGCATATACTTGCTCTATTGAAAGTTAGCGTACTACTGAATGAAATTATTGAATTTTTTGTACTCTTAGCTGTGAGATTTGTTGATATTCGTGTAGTGTACGTGTAAATTGCCGATTGTGTTCGGCCCCTGAGTGCTATCAGTGCCGATCACTGTTCTATAACTAGTCAATCTGAATTGAAAATCAAATAAACAATTGAATTATTTAGAAACTGTGGTCGACATGACTGACTTTAATCTTGTTTCTGTTGAGGTTTTCTAAATACATCCCAGATAATGTGAATATTCTAACTGAATTTTCTCACCTTATAATTTTTTTTTTCAATTTTTTTAAATTAAAATATCATTAACTCATTAAATAACTTTAAATTTTTAATTAAATGTTACTCATACATCATGTGGTTTGCTCTGTGTAAACAACACATGCAAAAAATTACCTATAAATTTAATAAAAAAAAAATTATTTTTGTGGTAATATATTTTATTTTCATATTAATTTTAATTAATTACACCTTTTGCCCAATAATGATTTCTATACACACTTTATACGCACAAATACACACACTCACATATATACTTGTAATATGTTAATTACCATGAATATATGTACTATATTCCAGAACAAATTGTATACAAAAGAATATATAAAATATATAAAACAAAATAATATAATGAAAAAAAAAAAAATGTATTCCACACTATGTTGGTCAATGAATGAATGGATGAATGACTGCAAAAAAAAGTTCTTGTTAATAATAAAATTATAGTTAACATATTGTTTATTGATTCAATACAAACAATAATATATGGCATAATATAACCCAGTAAACAATTTTTGCTAAGAAACTATTTGCAAAATCGTTAAAACCACTTTGAAGTTTTTCAACAATCCCAATGATACGAAGATAATTGGAATTTACATAAATTGCTAGAGAAGTGGTCCATATACACAGAATAACATATTTGTTATTATATTATTGGTGCTTTTTCAATTAAATGTTGGTTATATTAAGAAATACATTTATTGTATTTACAACTTGTGAAAAATCCAATACAAAAATCCAACTCATAAACATTTTGTGGGAAATATCACAAAACTAATGTAGGCTACCGAAGAAACATTTTTACGGACTCTCCGACACGTACGGATTCATGAATCCGGTTCCACTACACGTTTACGGACCGTAAATACGTATCTGTCAAAGCATGTACGTAAACGGAACACTAACGGACCGAATAATTGAATTTTCAAAAACTGTACGTTTTGCCTCCGTTTTGGTGCATCCGTTTCTGTATCGTCGAATACGGACTTGCTCGAATTTCATTAGTTTTTCTTCCGTTGCTTTTGAATAAAACGAATAAATAAAACATGTCTGTGATCATTATACGGGTCGCGCGTTAAAATTTTAAAAACAGATACACGGAAAATAAATTTAATTTGAGGTAATTTTTTACGAAATTTAAAACAAGTTTTACGGTGATGTGCGCAAATTTATGCAATTTTTGCAAATAAAAATATTGTCTGCCAATTCATAATAGATTTTATTAAAAAATGTGCAAATTTGCGTTGTATGCTACATCATTTCGTAAACGCCACTATTTAAACCAAAAATAAAATTTTGTTTTACTTTTTCATGATATTTAATGGGATATAACCGCAGTGATGGATAGAGGTGCTAGTTATGCTGGAGAGGAATATTTCATTTAATTAAATTTTTAAAAGTTTAATATTTTATTTTATTACTTATCTATATAAATAAATTAAAAAAAAAACTATAACTTTTTATTCAAAATTAAAAAATATAGGCATTTACATAAATCCGTTTTATGTTGAAAAAACGGTAGGAATACGGATCCGTAAACGGTCCGCCATTGAAGGACTTTCAACGGACAACTATGTTTTTCATCCGACATATCCGGTCCGTCCTTGACGGACTTTTAACGGTAAACTCAGTTTTTTATCCGATATAACCAGTCCGTATACGGTCCGTCATTGATGGTTTTTAAGCAGATTCGAATCAGTTTCGCTATTCCTTAAAATCTGTTTTCTGGTTCGTATACGGATCCAGAAAACGGTACGTAAATGGATTTGGATTCCGTTTATGACGAACCGAAAACGGTACGTGAACGGAACGTATTATTTGTTGGGTATGTTCCTTTTAGAAGAATATGATGCCCAGTTTGGTTTGACATGTCATTTACCTCTCCTATGGCAGCATAAAAAATTTCTTTTATATAAAAACACAGATCCAGTGCTAGTTTGAATAAAACACCATTAGATTTTCGAAAAAATTTTTGCTGGGTTATTTTAAAAAACCCAGTAGCAAAATGGAGATTTACATTAAATCATGAGCTACTTTTTTTTTGGTACACATTTTCACTCACATACATTGGGTGTGCGTGTTCCAAAGTATGTGCAAGTGTGTGTGTGAAAAGTGTTATAAAAAAAACTTTATATAAAAATCGAATTTCCTTTCTGGATACTCGCTTGAATAAGTGGAAACGGAGGTGATAAATTATTTTAACATATCAAAGGATATAAAAGGATATGATGAGATTTTTTTTTGTTAAAAATATATATATATTTTAATTTATTATATTTTTACACTTAAATGATTAAAATTGCAAAAATAAATACAAATATTATGTGTATCTGAAGGCAATACATTTACAAACACTATTTAAGAAATTAAAAAAGGATTTCCATATCCAGCCAATGCTTAATAGGAATGGTATCACCGAATCATCTACTGATTTTTGTGAAGTTTGTATAAGTGATATTGGAGGCAAATCTATTAAAAACATTTAAAATATTGAAGTGAATAAAAAAAATATTATTTACCTCTAGGCGTCTTATGGAAAAATATGACAAATTGATTTATTCACCAGACGTTATTATAAAATTGTACTTAAATGTTTCTCTAAGGTATATAGCTGCCTTTTCATTTTCATTTATTAATTTTTTTTACCGCTGGACCAATTGTGCTCATTCTGAGTAACAACGAGAAGACCCGTTTGGGTGCTCAGGCAATGGTTACCATATCAGACAGACAGACATGGCTAGATCGGCTTAGAGTAACATAAGGATTATGAAAATATATGCTTTAAATGGAGTGACAAACTGATATACGAGATCCGTTCGAAATTTTATCAGACTGACACAGAGATGGCGGTATAAACCGAAAAAAATTAAGTGTATTGTCAAATTCGTTTCGATCTGGCAACTTATTCGTTTATTAACAGCTGTTCAAAAAAAGGCGCTTTAGTGATTTTTTTTTTCAAAAGAAAAATTAAAAATTCGTGTTGTCATTAAATATTTACATAAGAAAGGTTTATCAAGACAAGAAATTCATAATGATACGGTGAATGTGTTAGGTGAAAGTAATACTTCTTAAGCAACAGTAAAAAATTGGTTTGCATTGAAGATGAACCCCAAAGTGGACTTCCAAGAACTGCAAGAACACCATAAATCATATTTAAAATACATGATATGTTATTAAATGATCGACGAGTGAAAATTTGTGATATGGTTAATGCATTTCAAATGATAGAGTCTGTTTTATTTTGCATCAAAAATTACACTATAAAAGCTTTATGCAAGATGGCTGCCGCATTTGTTAACACCTGATCGCCATAAAAAATTTCTCAAGCTGATTTGGATAGATTTAAGCGAAATAAATGGATTTTAAGTGTATTTTTATAACTGTTGAGGAAATATAGATCCATCACTACACAGCAGAGACAAAAGAACAATCAAACAATGGACTGAAGCTGAAGTGAAAGTGCACCAAAGAAGATAAAAACAAATCAATCGCCTGCTGGTAAGGTTATGGCAACGGTTTCCTGAGATTACAAGGGTTAATCAATTCGAACTTTCCTCGTAGTTATATAAAATGCAACACTGCCCCCAAGTACCACCTTTTAATAGACTACTGTCAAATTTTGAGCAAGTTTCGTCATTTAATTTGCGTTTAACAGCTGTTCAAAACATACAACCTCGTGGATTTTCGAGTGCTCATTAAACATCATTTTTTTTCAAAAAAAAACCATCAATCAAACCAAGGAAAAGCTTGATAAATACCCAACAAACAAAACGTACAGTTTACGTACCGGTTTCGGTCCGTCATAAACGGAATCCAACTCCGTTTACGTACCGTTTTCTTTATCCGTAAACGGACCAAAAAACGGATATTAAGGAACATCGAAACTGATTCAAAATCCGTTTAAGAACCGTCAATGACGGGCCGTTTACGGACCGGATATATCGGATGAAAAACAGAGTTATCCGTTAAAAGTCCGTCAATGACGTACCGTTTACGGACCTGGTATATCGGATGAAAAACGGAGTTTTCCGTTAATAGTCCGTCAGTGACGGATCGTTTACGGATCCGTATTCGGTCCGCATTCGTACCGTTTTTTCAACAAAAAGCGAATTTGTGTAAAGGCATATTATTTTAATTGTTAATACAAAATTTTTATTTTTTTTTTCTTTAAATTTATTAACAAATATATTTACATTAAAATAACAAAACTTAATAAACTAAATCCAACAAACACCAAACAAATACCATATTTATCTCCAGCACAATTACCATCCATCAATCACTGCAATTGTGACCCATTAAAAATCATGAAAAAAATAAAACAAATATTTAATTTTGGTTTTAAATTGTGGTACTTACGACATGATGAAGCAGACAATGCAAATTTGCAAATTTTTTCACAAAATTATTTTAAGCTATCGGGAAATATTTTTATTTGCAAATCGACATGATTTTGCACACATCATCGTAAAACTTGTTTTCAATTTCATAAATATTTACCTGAGGGATATTTAATTATTCGTTTTTTATTACTAAGCAAATCCAAAAGTAACGGAAGAAAAACTGATGAAAAACAGTGGTCCGTATTTGACGGTAGAGAAACGGATACACCAAAACGGAGTAAAAACGTATTATTTTCGAAAATTTAATTATGATTAATATTCCGTTTACGTACAAGCTTTGACGGATACGTATTTTCGGACCGTAAACGTACAGTAGAAGCCGGATTCAGGAATCCGTACGTATCGGAGAGTCCGTAAAAATGTTTCTTGGCTGAACGTTCTGGACAGCCAAGTGAGGTCAATACACCCGAAAATGTCGAAAAATCCACGACATGGTGTTGGCCGATCGAAGAGTAAAAGTGGGTTAGATTGTTGATGCCATAGGCATTTTATATGGCAGTGTGATTTCGATTTTAAATGAACAGTTGGATTTAAGAAAGCTGTCTGCAAGATGGGTGCCGCGTTTGCTCTCAATTGACCATTAACGTAATCGTGTGACAAAGGATTGTTTGGAGTTGTTTAACCGCAATTCGAATAAGTTTTTGCAGCGTTTTGTAACTGTGGATGAAACATGGATTTATTACAATACTCCGGTGACCAAGCAGCAGCCTAAACAATGTTTTTTTCCGAGTGAATCGGCTTACAAGAAAGCCAAGGTAAGTTTGTCGCCAATAAGGCGATGGCAACAGTTTTTTGGGATGCACCTTGCCTTCAAAAGGGAAAAACAATAAATGGCGAATGTTATGCCAACTTATTGGACCGATTTAACGAGGATTTAAAAAAACGACCCCATATGGCCAAGAAAAAAGTTATTTTTCATCAAGATAATGCACGGGTGCACACGTGTGTAATCTCAATGGCAAAATTCCATGAATTGGGCTATGAATTGGTACCTCATCCGCCCCCAGTACCTATTCCGATCCTAAAGAAATGGCTCGGTAAAAAGAGATTTAGTTCCAACGATGACATTTCAAACAAATGCCTATTTTATGGACCTCTAAAAATTCTATGTTTTGGAAGCATACAAAAATTGGAGAAACGTTGGACTACTTGTATTGAGCAAAAAGAAGATTATGTTAAAAAATATTTTTTTTTTTTGTAAAAAAAAACTGTGTTTCATTCAAAAAGTCTAGGACTTATTGATCCGCCCTCATAGAAAGGTATTTTATTGAGCGACCATCTTCAAAAATGTAAAACAATAAATTCAGAATATTATTGTAACATTTTTCAGTCAGATGTATGTGAAAATTCCAAGGAAAACCACCTAGTTTACAATACCCAAATATTACGTTTCATCAAGACAACGCACCATCACACAAGAGTATTAAAACAATAGAAAAAAACAGCAATTTGAAGTACGAATTGTCCAGCTTATTCTCCTCATTTAGCTCCTGTAGTCAAATCAAAAAAAATCTTTTTACCTCGAATGAAGATGCAATTTCAACTGTAAACAATTATTTTGCAGAGCTTCAGTAAAAATATTTTAATCAAGAGATAGAATTGCTATAAAATCGTTGTATTGAAGTTTTAGGAGATTATATTGAAAAGTAAACATTGTTTTCAAAATCTACAATAACTTGTTGTAAATTGTTAGGCAAAGAACATTTCGAACTGCCCTCGTACTATATGGCAGGCGGTCTAAGTTCGACATTTTTGGTAGTTATGAATGTCATAATAACCAGAAAAACATTTTACATTTTTCAGTTAAAAACCGTTTCAAGGATTATGCCCCAACCCAGCGTTTATAACAGTTATATAGACAAATTTAATATTAGAACCAGTTACTAAAAAAAATTATTAAGTACTCATTTACAGACAGAAAAAGACAAAAAAATTCTATTAACAGGCACAAGAGTTTCTACATTCGAAGTGTATGTCACGACCGGGAATCGAACCGGGTACCCTATGCAGTCTTTGACTCGTAGCATCACCTCTTAACCCTTTAACCACTGTAGTCAAAATACTAGGTATTTTTTTATGAAATTTTGGTTCTAGTATCATTTTGGACTAAAAAGCACGAATGTGATGTCCATTTGTCAAAAAAATTTAACCTGAAAGCGCCAGGTGGAAAAAATGAAAGACAACCTGAAGACAAAAAGCTCGACTCAAAGAAAAATATTTGTTTCACAAATCAAACACGCAACAAATTATCAATATACAGCTTGAAGCTACTTTCCAAAAAAATTTCATGTCGATTGAGTTGTTGGAAAGTATGTTTTTTTTAGTTTTAATTTTGCACCAAAATCATAAATAATTTTCATGTCTGTTTTGACAAAAATCTTGACAGAAATGGGTGTATCTATCAAACTATTCAACTGAGCGTGTTCAAACCGGCACTGTTCGAAAGGAAAATTCAAACAGACAAGAATGTCGTTGGCGATTATTGCACAAAAAATATTGCTTTGGATATAATTGGACTTTAGTGATGACCTTCTGTAGACGGTCTTAGTGGTTAAAGGGTTAATGAAATACATATTTAATAAAGTGCTTCTTTACAAAAAGAAGAAGAAAACACAAGGGAATCTGGACCGGACAGCTGATGTTGAATTTATAAGAGATGACGTAAATTATTGCAGATAGAAAATGTTGAAAAACTGTTTAGTTTTAGCAAGAAGTTTTATTACAAAGTGGAAAAAATACCACAGGTGTGGTGCAATTATTGCTGTATCTGAACTTCGTCCTTATTATGTCACAAAACCTTTACAATTACTCTTAGAATATAATTATTATTTTTACCAAAAATCTCTTAAATAAACTGTTTTTGATTTCCAACTGTTTATTTTATAAATCATGTGTGAAATAAATTGTTAATTGAAAACTTTATGAAATTTGGTAAATATTTAAAAAATTAAAATTTTCCACACTTAAACAGACCACTGACCGAGTTTAAACTATGTTTATTTAGACATTTATAAATAAATTATTTTTGCGATAATTGGAAAGAAATTAATGAAAATGTAAAAAAACAACAGATCACCTGCTATTTTATGGTCTCCAACCAAAAGAAAAAAAAAAAAAACAAAACTTCAACAACAATTTAAATAGAATTGAACTGAAAAATGTTGTTTATCAATACATTTAGAAGAATAACAAAAATTTATAGAGTTGAACAATTATTAAACCATGGGTGGTTTAAAAGAAAATAATATGAAATTATAAACAAAGTACAAGATTTAATATTGTATCGAGTTTTTTTCTTCGAAATAAAAATTATTTGAGAAACAATTATTATTTTGAAAACCAGATGATATTGTAATGAAAATGTTTAAAAAGTAATTTATGAAACAATTTAAAATTTTGTTCTTCCATATTATTTAAATAGTAATCACTTTAGCATTTCCTAATTAAGTGTGAAGTGAATAAATGTTATATACTCACGAAATTATGTAGGTAGAATAAATTGTAAAAAACTGCAGTTGCAGTTAAAGAAGTGTACAAGTGCATTTAAATCGAATGCAATATGTAATTATTTTGAAGTATTAAAAACAAACCAACAAATTTCAATTAAAACAACAAGCAAATGAAGTAAAATTTACAGTAAAAATCTGGTGATTTAAAAAAAAATAACTAAAAATATAGTTACAAACAACTATTAATGTAGATAAAAACAACTAAGAACAACTATTAATGGAGTTAAAAATCACTGTAAGTGTAGTTAAAAACAACTATAAATGGATTTAAAAATGACTTTAAATGCAGTTAAAAATAACTATAAATGCAGTTAAAAATAACTTTAAATCCAGTGAAAAGCAACTATAAATGTGGTTAAAGACAACCATAAATGCAGCTAAAAACAGCCATAAATGCATTTCAAAACAACTATAAATGTCGTTAAAACAACCATAAATGCAGCTAAAAACAACTATAAATGCCATTTAAAACAACTATAAATGCAGATAAAACAACTATAATGTAGTGAAAAGCAACTATAAATGTAGTTAAAGACAATCATAAATGCAGCTAAAAACAAATATAAATACATTTAAAAACAACTATAAATAAAGTTAAAAACAACTATAAATGTAGTTAAAAACAATTTCGGATATAGTTAAAAACAACCATATATTTTGTTAAAAACAAATGCAGTTAAAAACTATAAATGCAGTTAAAAACAACTATAAATGTTGTTAAAAACAACAAACTATAAATGCAGTAAAAAACAACTACCATAAATTTAGTTAAAAACCACAACAAATGCAGTTAAAAATTCTTACATATTACTTTGAATTAAGCATTTTTCAACGACTGTCAACTTTCTTATATTTATTACATTTAAGACAATGTGTGTAAACAAACTATTTTATTAAAAAAGGAAACGAGAATTATAAAGCTATAAAAATTACAATAAAAAACAAATATATGTATATTTTAAATGTTACCAAAATGCAGTAGTTTTTGTAGGTTGTTAAAACAAAAATCGTAAAAATCATTGAAATTTTTTTTAAATGCAATTACAGTCATGTTGTAACTGCAGATTTTTTCTGAGTGAATTTAGAATACTTGAATGCATTAAGTGTTCAACTTTGATGAGTTTGTGTTGAAAATGATGTTGATATAATTTTGAATATTTATTTAGATAAATTAATATGATGTACAGAGTGTGAGATATGTCATTTCATTTCGTTAATAAAGTGTTGAAATGTTAGTTGTTTGTTATTTTACAAATGTCATTATTTGTTTAATGACTTTGACATTTTCAAGTGTTTAAATCAACAAACAACATCAGTAAAAATAACAACACCAACAACAAAACTTCTCCATCATCACATCAAGTGCATCACACTTATTCTTTGCCATTACACAAACTGCGACGACGACGACCACCATCATTATTATTATTAACACCACTACTATTATTTTTTTTTCTATATAATGAAAAGGAATTTATGTCATATGTATGTGTGTATGTGTAAAATCCTCATCATCGCTATCACCATCATTGCAAACACTTGAACATTTGTCATATTTATATCAACAACACTTTATTTAGTAGTGATGAGATTGTCGTCGTCGTTGTTGTTGTTGTTAATGACAATGATGATATTTAAGTGTTTGTAGCAATTTTTTCTACAGGCATATTTTTTATGATTGGTAAATAGTTACAGTTTTTTTTGTGGTTTTCAATAAAAATTGAGTTGTCCACAATTTTATTTAAAAAAAAAAACAATCTATTGTTAAAAACCACACACTCATATTTAGGTATAAAGCGTATTACAAACAATTTCACTTACTTATTCATAAACGGCGCCCGAGCGGGGACGTGACTTAAAGTTGGAATCAGTTTAAAGCAAGCAACAAATTTAAAGTGTAAACAACGCCTTGTTGCTGATCTTCAGCGCCCAAATCTTGTATATTCCAAAATACTAGAAAAAAAGATATAAAATATTATAAACTAAAGTTAGATTGTTTAGATTATTTTAAAATCTACTTGATTTTATTTTATATACTACTCAAAATAATAAGCCAGTAATATTTTAAACGACCAAATTTTCTGTATCAAAAACAATGAAATATAAATAAAATCGATTAATATCGTTAACCGATAAAATCGACAAAAATAAAAACAATAGAAATTGGAAAAAAGTCAACACAAAAAAAGGTTTCTCTTCAAAATAGGATTTTAGAACTTGAAATATCGCACAAAATCGCTATAAAAAAAAAAAGACAAGTGAAAAAATTATAGTCGGTTAAGGCCGCTAATATGGTTAAAATTTCAAAAACTTTTGGGTCCACTTTTTAATGGGTCGAAACGGACTTGGGTTCAAATATGTAACAAATCCGATCAATGATTAAAAAGTAAAATTTCTTTGCAAAATTTTGATGTATACTTTTTTTTTTTTTGTTAATTTTTCGATTTTGTTGATTTTTCTTAATTGATGATGCCGTTGCTGGGAATTGAACTCGCAACCTTTTGTGTAATAAACCCAATGTGCTAACCATTACAACACAAAGCTTAATCGTTTGAAAAACTGATTCGATGGGCACCCTAAAAAACGGGTCTAGACCAAATTTACATCAAATATATTTGTAATTGCAGCGTACGATAAAGCCTAAAATCCCTTTTCGGAGGGACATTCGCATGGACCGATTACAGCCAAAACTAAACGGTATTGATTGTGAGATATCTAAGATTCATCCGAATCTAACTTCTGTCTACACTGTGAACTATCCCCAAAAGACCAGGAAGACGAAAACAGACGTTCCATGGTGGAATGATAGTATGGAGAAGCTTAAAAAGGAAGCAACAAGACTGACATATTCAATAGGGCCAAGGAAACAGGCCACCTATAAATAAGAAATAAAGTTTCACGCGGCGCAGTTATTGTGAGAAAATCTACGATGTGCCAGTACAGATGCCAGACAATCCTTTCTTACACTGAATCCCCCAATAAAAACTGAGGGCTATTGCTTCATACCCCCTTCTCAGGCTGCGTAACTTCCTGCAAATCTATTGCGATTCAAATAATCCCAAGCTGTTTGGAAGGAATGTACCTCTGTCGAGTGCTATCTTTTAGGAGAACCGGGTAAAATGGGCAATAGGTGAATTTTCGCTCTTTAAATCTCCAGATTCGGACGTAACCTATCTGTATCTGATAGAAAGTGGGATGGATAGAAATGTTTCCCAACTGAGTAGAATATTTGGACATAGTTTTCTATTTGGTAATGTGCCAACGACTACGAGAGAGATTAAATTAGCCTTTTTACGAAATGCAGGACGGAAATCCGAACAGCTGCCTAAATTATGTCTTTTACCCTAGAGTACTAATTTCCGTTTATTCAACGACGCTACTTTTCGAAATTCCCTCGTAGTTATGTGAAATGAGCAAGTTCCGTCATTTACTTTGCGTTTATCAGCAGGATTTTTCGAGGTCCATAAAATAGGCATTTGTTTGATCACCAATTTCATCGTTGGAGCTAAATCTCTTTCCACCGAGCTATTTTTTTAAGGTTTGGAAATAGGAAATAGTCTCTAGAGGCTAAATTCGACGAATAAGGGGAAAACTAAGCTGTCACACGATTCCGTTGGTGGTGGATTTTTAGCAAACGCGGCAGCCATCTTGCGGAAAGCTTTCTCATACCCAAGAGATCGTTCAAAATTGAAACCACTGAGCCATGCGAGATGACATGGGCATCTCGCATAGCTCAGTGGGTGTAGAAACCTCAACTGGGCGTCCAGAACGTTCTACAACAACGAAAGTCAGTAAACGCCTTTTCCCCATTAAAATCGATGATGCAGTAGTATTTAACAAGCTATTTCTTGGTTTGATTGACGGTTTTTTTTCGCAAAAATTATGTTTAATGAGCACTCGAAATTCACTTTTTTCCATTTTTAAAAAAAGCTACGAGGTTGTATGTTTTGAACAGCTGTTAAACGCAAAGTAAATGACGGAACTTGCTCAAAATTGAACAGTTATCTATTAAAAAGTGGTACTTGATGAGATCAATATTGCATTTCACTTTTAAACTTTTAAACCCGCCCTCGTATGATAAATACTCTAGGGTTAAGACAATACAGAAGATTGTGTACCAGAATACTACGAATACTAAACGAGGACTCAAACTGCTGCATTGGTTTCAGTTGGCGTATCAGCGGAATAAGTCCTCCGAAACCACTGTACATCACGTTTTCACAGTGATAAAAAGGTCACTGGGGCCACCAAAAAAAAAATTACCCTTTGTGTATTTACTTATATAAAGGGCGCCTTTAACAAAACATCCTATGGGACGATTATGAAATCCCTGTTAAGAAAGGGCATCTCTTCAATTATAGTCAATTGAGTTTTTGGAGATACTCGGCTTTAGGGTTAACACATTTAGCATAGGGACTAGGGTTTTTCAGCTACACTCACTAAAAAAAAGTCTGTAATGGCAACTAAAAATTTTGCTGTTATTACGGGAAATTTTGCTGATTTGAGCCCAGCGGTATTTTTTGCTAATCTTAGCAACACATGTCTGCTGACGTGTAGTACAATGAAATTAGTAGAACAATTAGTAGCCGCTACTAAATTTTAGTAAACTTTTTGTAAAGCGGAATTTAAAACCGATTTGCTAAAATCAGCAAAAAAAAATTACTAAATATTGTGAATATTAGTACATCAATTTTTCTATTTTATTTATTTTGTCAAAAAATATTTTGTACAAAATATAAAACAAAATTAAGGCAATTTAAGTTTGTAGGTGTAAGTTTTAATTAGAAATAACATTCTCTTTAATATCTACTTTTTTAAATTTAATAATTTTTTGCTAATTTTAACAAATCGGTTTTCAAAAATTTGTAAAATGATTTCTGAAATTAGCAACAAAAATGTTTCAATATTCTGTAAAAACTCTGTTATTTGTAAAATGTAAGTAACAAAAAGATTTGCTGAATAATAATTTTTTTACTAAAAATCAGTACAAAAATAGTAAAGTGGGATTGAAAGCCGTTTACAAATTGTTTTACTAACTTTTTTTTCTGAGTGTAATCACAATCTAAATTAGGGACCGGTTTTAGAAATAGATTTTTCTTTAGCTTATTTAGTTTGTTGTAAATGATTTTTTTTTTCAACAAAGTAAAATTTAGCTTGCTCTGAAATTTAACATATTTGAAGATGTCTTAAGTACTACAGCCCATTTTCCTTTGTGTTGTTTGAAATCTCTACAACTTGTAGTACAATTTTTTAAATACCCTACAAGTACATTGAAATGAAAAATATAACAAATTTATATTTTATCCTCTCATCATTTTCCCATAAGGAAATTGTTTATTTAAATTAAAATAAACCACTTGTGGTTATTTTTTATAATTAATTCTACTGAAAGATCAAAAGAAATTAATCTAAAACTGCTGCATACTTTAAGGGTTTGTTTAAGAGACTCTATTTTATACTACATTGCGGTCCATGCATTTTTGTGTGTTTGGTTTGCTTATTTTTAACGAGTTTGTGTTGCATACTTTAAGGATGCAGCACGAACAGCAAGTGCACTGCAATTGCATTTTGTTTTGCAGTTAAGTATCTAAACAACGACAACAAAGTAACATTGACAGGTAGTTAAAATGTCAAAGTAATTAACAATAGCAAAAGGACTTTTATTTTAAAATAACAACAACAACCAACAGCCCCTTAACATATGCAAAGACAAAGACTCAAAAGTAACCTGAAATTCAACATGAAAGCCATTAAAAGTCATTTGAAAAAAAAGTAAGTTTTTATCTTCTAAGCTCAAAGATAAACTTAAAAAGTAACAAGTATGTCCTTTAGCACTCATTTTTTTTTCTTGTATTCTCTGGTAAATAAAGTTTATTATGTATAGAGATATTTTAACTGTATGAAAGGAAATGTGGTCGAGAGGGAAATTTTTTTCAATGCAGGTATTCCTTTGCAGAAAATCATGCTTTTTGTGATTAATTAGCTCCAATGGTTAGTTGAGTCGATAAATAGGGGTATTTAGGGTAAAGTGGGCAAATGATTTGGCCCCAACTGAACACACATTCTTTGGAGAGATCCATTCCATCCAGTTGGTTTAAATTTTGCCTTAAAAAATATTATTATTTTATCATCTTGTGGCATTTTTCACAATACCTTAATTTTACAAATTATTTCATGCCACGTTATACTCTTTAAAACTATGACAATTTGAAATAAGTGACTTTCATTTAAAATCCATAATTATCCCATAACAATTTAAATTTATTATGTATCCCAGAATTTCTTCCTGAATCATTGATTTTAATTTCAAAATGTTTATGCTTCTTCTGGCTTAACTGTTTTTTTTTTTCAAATCCTATAATATCATTATCCTTTTATTGCCTTATAATCATTCTATTAAAATACAATTTCCTTTTTCAAAACAACATTTTGTACCCACAAAAACCACAAAATCATATAGACTGTGATAACAGAATATATTGAACCAACAATAAAGCGAAACACCTTATGTTTCATTAATATTTCATTTAGGTAAAATATAAAATAATGCAAAAAAAAAAAATAAAATTTTTTCATTAAGCTTCACTGAGGCAATAAATTTATTTAAATTTAAAAATAAAATTATGGATAAATCAGAAATTCAGAAACAGAAGTGTGAATAAAAATAGCAGTACTTTAGTGTTTTGTTAAGATTTTTAATTGGGGAAAAAATGATTCGTCTGAAAGTAAATATCTCGTGACTGGTGAAATATGATCGATCTGATAGTGCCTACCCTGTGACCTGTCCCGCGTCCAAAGACATGACTCTGTGTAGCTTAAAAATAAACTCTGATAAAAAGTTGGGATAGTCCAATTCTTAAGGTTATTCAGACTCTAGCAATTTTTTTTATTTCTCCTCTACATAAAGTTCTCAGATTCGAAAAAAATCATCAAAATGTTTTTAAGAATCAATTTTTCCTAATAAAAAATACACCGATACTAAGATGGCCTTTTTAATAGAAAGCCCCTTAAAATCCTACAGTTTTTAGGTTTTTCTAAGGTAATTGAATTAAAACATTCTTCCAAAAATTTTATCTGGTAAATCTCTTAAATTCTGTAAATTTTACAATAGTAAACAAGTTTTTTCATCTTTCTTATTTTTTACTACTAATATCTGAAAATCTTCAGACTTAAGTTTTTATTTAAAAATTAAAAATTGGAGACCCCAGTAAAAATCACTCAAGTAAAAGTTAATAGGAAGCGCTGCCCTATGGAGAATTATAAACGAATTGACCTCTAACTACTGACGCCCAAGTGATTTTAACCACATTCTTACAATTTTATTTGAGTGCAAATCTATTTTCAGACTCATACCCAGTTGTGAGCTTTGCGTCGGTTTTTTGTCTGCTTTTTAGCGGTACTTGTAACAGGTTATTTTTTGTTAGTTCTGTGACAGATTCTACTCCTGTGATATGGCAATTCCAAACTAAAGTCACCCATCCCTTTTATACAAAAAAATGTCCGATCCCTGTCCCAATGGACCAGTCACTTGACGTGTCCTGTGACAGGTCCGTTTTCCCAGGGCGTCTTAACTTTTTCATAACCAATGGTTTTTGGGAGTAAAATTTTATCTCGTTGTGATTTCTTTTTTTTTTTATTGTTTATATATAATTACAAATTATATGTTAATACCCTAACCGAGCACTAGCAACAAAGGCCTTCGGCTCGTTGTAGCGAAAACAGACCAGAGCCTCTGGTGGGAATTGAACCCACGACCCCCGCACTGATAAGCTAGCAGGCTACCAACTAGCCTACCAGGGCGCTCATCGTTGTGATTATAGTGAAACATTCTAGTCGATTTTAACCGGAAACTGTTTGCTATTGACTCTAGATATAGTCTGGGACACGAACCGCTATCTTTCGCTCTAACTTTAGCTTGACTTATTTAGATTTGAAATGATTTTGTATATTCGCACTTAAAAATTTTGTTTCCATTAATTTGTGAAAAGTTATGTTCGACAAATGGACGCCGTCGGCGTTGATAAAAATTTGGGCTCCTTTGATTACATTTTGCATAACTGTGCGCAGAATTTGTGAAGTCACGTTGTTCTTTTACTGCTTCAAGGTGCGGGGCTTGTTCGTATACCCCAAAGACTTGAAAATATCCCCAGAGGAAGAAAGAGTAAAATCGGGATATCCCTGGATGGCCAAGCCAAATCATCGAAAAGCGAGGATATACGTGCTGTGAAGTCATCCTTCAAAACACTCATTGTGTCGCATGCAGTATGGCAAGAGGCCTCGTCCTGTTGGAACCACATGTCCTCCAAATGCAGATCTCTCGCCTTTTATCGAAATATTGTTACCGTTGGCTCCTTCATAAAAATAAGATCTAATCACTTTTTTCGACATAACTGCACACCACACGGTGACTTTAGATTTGACACTGAGCTAAAAAATGAGCTTCATCGCTCATTAACAATTTTATTGGAAAAACATCTGCTTTGTCGTTGAGTTCCATAATCGCAAACCAAATCCAAAAAAGCAACTTATTGTTATTCACTATAAATTTTGAATGCGTCTACTTCACGAGTGTTACAACCAATCTGACAAACAATGCCATTTGTAAAAATGGCAGCACTTTCAAAAAGAGTGATACTAATCGTCCCATTTTGTAGAATAAAACAGTTGTGGCATATTATGTGTTAAGGTATTAAAGTTATTTTTAACTGTAAAAAGTAGTTGTAGTTGTTTTTAACCTTAAAAAAAATCATCTGACAAATGTACTAAGAATAATATACAAACTTAGTCAAATTTAGAGAAAAAAATCTGGTAAATTTTTATAAAAAATAACTACAAATGTGATTGAGAACAAATAAAAATGTAGTTCAAAATAACTGCAAAGGAAGTAAAAATAAATTCAAATGTAGCTAAAAATAGCTACAAATGTAGTTATAAATAACTGCAAATATAGTTTAAAATAACTACAAATGTTATAAAAACATAACTACAAATGTGGTAAAAAAAATAACTACAAATGCAGTTAGATATAACTACAAATGAAGTTAAAAATAACTACAAATGAAGTTAAAAACAAATGAAGTTTTTTTCCACAATGTGGAAAAAAAATAACTACAAATGAGGTTAAAAATAACTACAAATGAAGTTAAAAATAACCACAAATGAAGTTAAAAAACCTACAAATGTGGTAAAAAAAATAACTACAAATGCAGTTAAAAATAACTACAAATGAAGTTAAAAATAGTTACAAATGTGGTTACAAATAACTACAAACATAGATAAAAATAGCTACAAATGTGGTTAAAAATAATTGTAAAAATAGTTTAAAAATAACTACCAAAGTGGTAAGAATTAACTACAAATGCAGGTAAAAATAACTACAAATTTAGTTAAAAATAACTGCAAAAATAGTTAAAAAATTTCAAATGTTGTAAAAAATATCTACAAATACAGTTAAGGATAACTACAAGTACAGTTAAAAACAACTAAAAATGCAGTAACTTTAAAATCGTATATTTATAACATTTAGCAGAATCTATATAAACTATTTTACAAAAAAGCAAACGAGAATTGTAAAGCAATCAAAATGAAAAACAAAATAAAAATATAGAATTATTCAAAAATATCCAAACAAAACAGCTACATATGTCTAATGTTACCAAAATCTAGATTATTACAAAAAACAACTGTAAAAATAATTGAATTGTTATTTCCAAGTTAAAAAAAAAAAAACTGAAATTGCAGCTAATATCTTAAATTTCTTAACTACACAAATAACTGGCACGTAGTAGCTGCAGAACATTTCTGAAAAGCAATTCAAAAATACAGCTATTTTTGTGACCATCATTCAAATTTATCACAAATAAATTTTCTATATCTAGAGCATACAAAAGATCCAGCCAGTCAGACTTTAACTGACAACAACATATGCTCTGCATGCATTAAAAGAAATAATAAGAAAAAGGATGAATTAAAATCATAATGATGAGCAAAAACAAACAAAAATAAACATAATTTTTTAAAATGTTCATAAATTTTCATTAAAACTAAATAATAAAAAAATTGCACACATACACATGTGCTAAATAAAAACAAAACAACAGGATAAAGGATATTTTATCAACAGCACACACATACGAGTATAAAATTGTATAAATGAATGGTGAGAGACTTTTAATGTAGGTATGAATGCATGCATGGTTGGTTGGTTTAAGAAGAATACTCTGATATTAATGGCAGGGGATTATGCTTGTTTTGTGTGTGTGTGTGTGTGTGTGTGAATGTATATTTAGTTAAGGTAACATAATGTCATAAAGTGATTATGTAAATATTTTACTACAAATTAAAATCAAAATTAAATACAATATAATATGAAATGAAATGAACAAGAAAATAAAAAAAACACCAACGTGGTGTAAGAAGACTCTAAAGACAACAAATAAAGGGTGTCCCAAGAAGAACGCAATTTTTAAATTTTAAATAAAACACAGATATTTAAAAGAAAATCGTGAAACTTTATTATATCGTAAAGTAGACAGAATGAGGTTATGTATGGAACAATATATCGTGCAGATGGCCGCCGCGGCTTTGCTGGCATGCACGCGATCTTTTAATGAAATTTTCAATGACCGTTTTGCATGAATGCTGCGGTATTTCATTAATGCAGCGTCCAATTTCCTCTTTTAAGGCTTGAGTCGACTTCAAAAAACCCCAAAGAAAAAATCTAATGGTGTTAAATCGCACGATCTAGGCGGCCAATTCTGATCTCCAAAACGCGAAATAACACGACCGAGAAATGACTGATGCAGCAATTGAATTGTTTCTCTGGCTGTATGACATGTGGCGCCGTCTTGTTGGAACCACATGCCCTCCACATTCATTTCTTCAATTCTAGGCAAGAAAAAACTGGTTATCATTTCACGATACCGAACATCATTGACTGTTTGCGCTTGACCTGCCTCATTTTCATAAAAAATGATTCCTCCAGCCCAAAAACCACACCACACAGTGACACGTTGAGGATGCATTTGCTTCTCGTGAATCACTCGAGGATTTTCCTCACCCCAAATGCGACAATTCTGCCTATTGACGAAGCCATCAAGATGAAAATGGGCCTCGTCACTGAAGATGATTTTATCGGCAAAATCAGCATTTTCATGTTGTCTCTCCAATACCCAATTAACGAACTCCCTTCGCTGTCCATGGTCAGCTGGCTTCAGTTCCTGAGTCAATTGAACTTTGTATGCATGAAGATGCAAATCTTTCGTCAAAATTCGCTGCAAAGTTGATTTGGAGACACCAATTTGCTGAGCTCGGTGTCGAATTGAGGTGGATGGAGTTTGAGCGACATCATCACGTACAGCTGCGACATTTTCGGTCGATCGACCTGGTCGATGGCGCGTTGTTGTCTTTACATCACTAACAGACCCAGTTTCGGCAAATTTATCCATTAATCTCTTTACAGTTGACTCTTTTGGAGCATTATTGTGACCCCAAATTGATCGCAATTTGCGAACTGTAGCCGCAAAACTTTCACCATTTTGGTAAAACAACTTCACAATAAGAATGCGTTGTTCATTCGTGTAGCGCTCCATTTTTACTAACCTCGTACCTTCTACTAGCAAACAATAACAATTGTTCAAATGTCAAACAATGACACTTCGAATGTTGCCAGATTTAAAAATTGCGTTCTTCTTGGGGCACCCTTTAATACCCAGCATCCTTTCATTCTGCTACCATCATCATCATCATCCTTAAAACCAACACATGTTGCACAGATTTTATTTAAAATATTATTTTAAGAATAAGTCAATGTTTGCTGCCTCAACAAACACACACCAACACACACACACACACACAAATACAATAACAGAGTTTGAGCAACAACGATAACACTGTAACACATACATAAACATTTGAAGGATTTCAAAATAAGAGTATGGTGGAAAAGTATTATTTAAAACAAAACAATTTCAATTCAAACCTTTATAACATTTTCTACAATCTCCACTAGAGAACATATTTAATAAATAAAACTGATCAAAGAGCCAATTTACACAGCGACTTTGTTGCATGCAATTATTGCGTGCAATTCTTGTTTGGTGGCAAACGGGGTAGAGAAGCAAGCGGGGTAACAAAAAAGGCACGGTTTTCGTTTTTCGTGCATGTTGTTGTTATTTCTCATTCAGTTTTAGTGCAATAAACGTCACCATATAAATAGACATAACTTTGGAAAAAACTTTAAAAAGGGAATTAAGAAAATTGCCCGCAATCAATTGCATCGTATAAATTAGCTCAAACACTTATTAGAGTTTCAAAATTTAAATACGCACATTTTAAGGAACATATTTTAATTTCAAATGTTGTTAGTATACTTTCTCAGTATAGTTTAATGTTGGTATAGTGTTCATTGTTTGTTTGTATTTTCTAAAATCTTACCAGGGAACTTTGTTGCTGGAGGTTCCTCCAGAATTCGAAGAATATAAGATAAATACGACCAATTTAATAAATGTTTGGGAAAAATATATAGTGAAACAACAAAAAATTAGGGACAAAAATGGGTTTCAAAACTGTTAAAAACTTTTTTATAAAATCATATATTATTTTTAATATCATCAAAAATTTCTTTCATTTAAAACCAAACTTGAGAACAAACATGAGAAAAACGTTAAAAATGGGGTAATTTTTAACCGCTCATTTTAAAACTTAAATCTGCGGGGCGAGGTCGTTAAAAATGAGCCCATGCTTCTTTAGTCCCCTATATTACGTAACCAAATTAGATCTGAATCATAGTAAACCCATCAATGGTGCTTCCTTGTAAGTTAAACAATAACAGCAGACAGGCTGATTGTCAGTCCATTGAGCAGTTCTCTTAGGAAGATGACTACATAAATATGTATAGGGCAAAACTCTTATCGTCATATAAAACTAATACTTAATATTAATGTTAAAAAAACATTTATTCATTTTATATATGTGAGGCTTATGAATAATATTGACTGTTACAACATATTGTCTTGAGGGCAATTTTAATTTGGTTTTCGTGTTAAAAAAAATATTTCAAAAAATAAATCATTAACTTACTTGACCGTACAAAATTTTCCCCTTTAAAGAAGACAGATGTCCTCATCAATATATTAAAAAATTTAAATAAAGGAATTTCAAAAAAAAAATAGTCTTATAGGAAATCAAAACTTTCAAAATTAAGCGCCATTTTAAATAACGGTTATCATTTTGAAAACTAAGCGAGGCAGAGCAAAATCAAACATAAATTTTTTTAATTGGGTCAGAAGGGTAATGCTGAAGACAATGGCAGCAGCGCCTATGTTGGGACAAGACAGTAGAAGTAGACATTTTCCAAAGACGTCTTAAGGACATGTTTGCACTTTATTTCTTTTTCTAAAATGCCGAATGAACTTTTAAAGCAATAAAACAAATAATTTTTTCGTAAAAAGAAGTACAAACATTTTTCTTAAATTAAGTAAGTTTTTTTTTTCTTAAAGAAAGTAAATTTCGTCTCAAAATTTTTGGAATGGTATAACTTACAAATGAGAAATTTACAACAGATGGCGTATCTTTAATACATGGTTTGTGTCTTTAATATCCTTTATGGCATTTTGAAAGTTAAGCATCTGTCATGTACTCTCACTTAGCCATTGAACGAAATAGTATTAACAAAGTTTTTTGCTAACAAAGTTTCATTTGCGGGAAGTTTTGCTTTAATTCTTTAATTTGAAAACTAAAGTGCAGTTGCAGCACCGATTGCTCACCAAAGCTTATCCTGAATATGTTCCATAGATTTCAACGTGCGAGAGAAGATGGTTTGTGCGATACAGATGTGGTAAATTTGACACAGAAGACAAAGACCGCCCAGGTTAGCCAAAAAAGTTCGGAGATAATAAATTGAAGATTATTGTCAAACTCAAGAAGAACTTACAAAATCATTGGGAATTACTGTAGCCGACAAACGTTGAAAGACGATATTGCATGCCTAAATTCTATAAAAAGAAGTAATTTTTGTAATCACCCAAATCAACGCCAAAACCAAATATCTTTGGCGCTAAGGTAATACTCTGTATTTGGTGGGATTTGAAGGGTCCCATCTAATATGAGCTGCTGAAATGGGAACAAACGATCACAGCAGGCCTGTACCGAACTCCATTGCGAGAATTGGCCGTAACACCCGGAATTTGCGACCAGTCATGAAGTCGTAATATTTCATCATGACAACGCTTGGCTACATGTTACAAGACAGGTTAAAAACTATTTCGAAAATAGTAGATTCGTAGTTTTGTCTCTCCCGCCTTATAGTCCAGATCTTGTCCCATCGGACTACCATTTTTTTTTCGATCAATGCATAAAGCTCCCACTGGAATACGCTCCACTTCAGAATAGGGTATCCGAAATTGGCTTGATGGATTAGCGTGAAATCCATATGTAGTCCGAAAGATGGGAAAAATAGACGAATATCGTTTACTTTAGATATGTTAATTCCAAAAATGTGGAACGATGAAAAATTTTTGTTTTTTATCAAAACTTACAAAAATATTTATTTTTGAACTTTCTACATTTGCATATATTTACCCTGCGGGGAAAAAAGGGTTAGTTGGGAATTGGGACCTGACAGGTTAAAACTGGACTGGTTCCGAAAATACATATCAAGAGATAGGTCAAAAGAGGACTGGTTCCAATAGAACCTACCACGTGACCGGTTTAAAACTCGTGATATCTTCTTTTAGACCAGTGCTGTGACATTTTACAGAGGGCAATTGGCCCCCTCCTAGGACAAGCTCATGTTAAAGTGACCGGTCCCGTAACCGGTCTCTATCACAATGAACCAACCGGTCACGTGACGTGTCCTCCGATAGGTCCTTTTTCCGCAGGGTAGTTAGAATATTGTTGGACTTAGGGTGGTCCAAAAATCTAATATGATATTGTCATATTTGATTTTTTTTTTAACATTTTTGTAAAATGTCGTAGATATTTATATTTTATAGACGATAATCGTTTATCGTCTTAAAGAATCGTTACCCACAATTTGTATTAGCCCTTTACGAGACCGTATTGAAATGCCTGGATATTTTAGGATTCATAGCGAGAATTGATCTTAACACTTCATCCCGCCATCTAGCAGAGATTGTTGAAACTCAAGTTAAAAACTTTAAAATCATGTAGGTTTGAAATTTTCCTAAAATTTGAATTTTGTATCTTTTCTGTCTCAAAACTTAAAATTTCAAGAGAAGGTTTAACAAAATTGCACATATCATAAAGTTCTTGAGAATTTTAAAAAAAAATTTATACCTTATTAAAAGTCAAGTGCTTACAAGGACGGTGTCATGGGGCAGACCCCCAGTTATAGTTTTAAACAAATATGCTTTACACCAAGTTAACAGTCAAAAACTAAAATTTAATAATATTTTCCTTCTCCATATTTTCCCTTCATTTACAGCCATAATCACTCTACTTTAATTCTTAAGTAATTTTAACTTTCTTTGATTAACTAAAATCAATAGAGTCCTCTGTATTCCTCCTGTGTTTGCTTAACATGTTTAATTGTTGTGACATAGAATAATAAAGTACGAAATTAGCTGCAATTAGTAAAAGAAAAAATAGCGTTAAAAACAAAAACCAACAAAGAAGTGATGAACATCAATCAAAATCACACATTCCTGTAAAAGAAATCTTCTTTATTCTTTGAAAGAATTCTTTTCTACAAAATTGTTCGTAGCATAACATACATTAGGGGTTTTTAAAAAAAAATAGATAAAATAGACATAAAAAAAATTCTAGCATGCTAGAAAAAATTAAGTAAGCGATACTACAGCACACAAATAATGGAAACATGATGCTTGAGATGAAAGCAAAATGTGTATAAGAAGGACCATATTTTCATTCTTTTTTTTGTTAAAAGTATAAAGAAGTGATTTTAAGAGTTATTGTATTTAGATTTTTTTTATTTTTTTTTGACAAAAGATGTTTCCATATGGAACTGACAAAAAAAGAAGCGAAACATAGACCTTATAAAGAAACTTACCTTTGCCAATTTAAAATGTAATTGTGTATTGTTAGGCTTATTTGTGACAAGAAGAAAGAATAAAAGTTTTTTGGCGGGAAGAAAATTTAAACACTTTTTTTCTGGGAAATAGTCATCAGGTGTGTGTTGTTGTATGTAAACGCACAAAAGTGCCTTAAAATTTTCCATTCTATTCTTCCTTTTTGACATTTTAAAGTGGTACTTTGCTTGGTCTTGACAAAAAAAAACATAAATACACAAATGTAACAAGGAGCTGTAAGGAAAAGGAAAAGTATGTACTTGAATCCATTTGCTGCTGTGTGGTGTATATGTTGAAAGTACACAAAAACTTCAAAGTCAACGCGAGAGAATTACAAACTGCTAACAAAACAACACGTTGCACACACATATACACAAATTTGGAAAAGGAAGGTTATCCACGCTAAACACTACGATTTTGCAAAAACTTGTATATGTTGTAGAAATAAAAATTCTAAAATTGATCTTTGGACAACTTCGGAAGTTTGAGTGTTCAGATTAGGATTAAAAAAAAAGCCAGTCTTTTTTTTTTTTTGGTTTCCATAGCATTTCATGCAAAGGAATCATATCCCAACAAAAACATGGTATCAACTACTTACCAGGGTGTTAACTCGCTTAATTACTTTTGTTCGCGATGCCCTATAAGTAATGGGTACTCATTATTTTTGCCTGTTCGTAAGCGAGAGGGTGATGACCACCCATTACTTTGTGTTTTTTGTAAGCGAGAAGATAATGACCACTCATTACTTTTGGGACATTGCGAACCAAAGTATATAAGCGAGTAAATAGCCTGGTAAGTATTTAATGACATGTTTTTGCTGGGATACAAATGTGGTATCGTGGAAAAGGGATTTTTAATAGTAATTCCATTGTTCTGCTTTTGGTACTTTTTAACTTTTTTTTAAAGTAAATTTTTATGGAAAAGTATACCCTAGCAAAGGCTTCCGAATTTTGCTAACTTGATTTACAATAAATATTTCCTCGAAGCCATTTTCTTTTTGCTACTTTTTGTAACAATTGGGCAACGTTGTTTTGAAGCATAGACATCAAATTTTCTCTTTGGAAAAAATATTATTTTCATGCAGTTTTTATTTTAAAATTCTTGTATTTTTCACATTTTCCCCTACAAAATGTATCAAAAATGGCCGATTTTCTTCCCCCTATTTCGTTGCCTTTATCATTGAGAAACCTGAAATGAGAATGGGACAAGTTGTTTTTACATTTTACATATCCAAATAACAAATCGGAGAGTTTAGCTTGGTATACTTCCATGGTGAGTAGGATTAAGAAGGCATGAAGTTGAAAAAACTGTTGCAATAACATTAGAAAGTAAAGGCAAACAATGACGAAATAATAAGAAGTTGGAAAAGGGAAGAAAATCTTTTAAAAATTAAGGAAAAAAAACTTCTCTTCTTTTGTACACAAAAAGATGCATGCAGCATACAAAGTAAATGCATCAAGAAAAAAAGCTGAAAAAATGCATTATAAAAGGGGGAAAAAATAAGAAGTACTGAAAGTAAGAGAAGAAGTAGATTAAGCTAAGGATTTTGATGAATAAATGTGGCCAACTATTAGCGATTGATATAGTACTAGTTTATAGGGATCATTTCCCATCACTACTTTTCGGAGGGATAATTTAGGGAGCTTTTCAAAAAAAATTTAAGTATAAGGATAAACTTCTCTTGATCCGGATGACATGTTAGATGGCCTACTTATCAAGAATTTAACCCTCATTATGTTTAAGGCATAGTAAACTATGGTGGACAGTCAATTAGGGTATGGGTATGCTGCTACTGAAATGGTGTTGGACCAATCCATACAATTATTGGAGTTTTAAACAAAGAAAAATACATCGAAAAATTGGGTGGAGCAAATATCATAATTTGATTATCTTTCGCTTCTTCTTTATTTTAATATGAAGAAAGGTGCGGCCGAGGGTCATCGAATCTTAGCGGAAGTTTACGGTGAGCATGCTCTGCTTGAACAATCGTTTCGGAGGTGGTTTGGTCACTGATTTTAAGCTCGAAGACAAGAAACGTCTGGGTCAACACAAAAAGCTGGAAGACTAAGAATTGGAATCATTGCTATATGTGGACGAATGCCAAACGCTTCAGGAGTAGTTAGAATTATTAAGAGTGGATGTGTCGACAGTGAGCAAACACACAAAAGCCATTGGATTGATTTAAACGCAAGGAAACTGAGTGTCAAATAAGCTGAAGCAGCGCGTCCTCGAAAGGAGATTTGTCGCTGGTGAACAGCTCCTTGAAGGTCAATAAAGGAAGTTTTTTGCTTCACATTGTGACAGGACAAAGATCAACATCCTTCGCAAGACCGAATATTTATGGCATGAAGCTTATGCTCTGTATTTGATGGGATCAGCGTGACGCGACCTACTACGAGCTGCTCACACTGAAAAAAATTATCACGTTCGAACGCTATCGGCGCACTGATGGAAAAACGGCCGGAATACGAAGAAAGGCACGACCAAGTGATTTTGCAGCATCACAACGCTCGGCCACCGGTCAAGACCTGCATGGAAACGCTGAAATGGGAAATCCAACCCTCCGTATTCTCCAGACATCGCTCTCATGATGCAACAAATTTGGACTCTTCTAACTGTTTTTTTTTTTAAGTAGCTACACTTAGGAAATACTTCCTACTAATTAATGTGTTGATTTCCTTAGAAAGGAGATAGAGGAGAGATGAAAGGTACAGAACGATGGTGGGCTTCAAGTATGAAAACACTGTAAATCCGGCAAATGAAGACAAACGACCATACGCTTCGATACGGCTTCTCAGTATGAGCCTTACAGAAAGAAGCTCCAAGCGGACTTCGAATTTGGCCGAAAAATCTAATTTTCTGATCGGAACACCCGCACAAGAAGCCAATGCACCCACAGAGACTGACAGTTTGGTGTGAATTTTGGCATCTTTGGCCAATCCTTTTCGAAAATGCTGCTGAAAACATCATTTCAATCAACGGTAAGCGCTAGAGAGACTTTTTATGGACCGAAATGCAAGATATAAACTTTGATGATCTTTGGTTTCATCAGGATGGCACAACATGTTACACAGCTCATCAAACAATCATTCTTTTGCACACTAGGTTCAGTAATCGTGTTAGCAGCCATCTTGGCCATTTCAATTGGCAGCATCGGAGTTGCGATTTGACCAATTTAAACTTTTTTTGTGGCTTGCGGTCAAACATGAATAATATGCGAATAATCCAGAAACGATTCACACCCTTTAGGCCAATTTAGTCTGAGCCATTCGTTGGAAAGAACCAGAAGCCGTCAACAAAGTCTTGGAAAATTGGACTAACAGGACCAGCTACCGCGAACACCGGCAAACAATTCTTATTTCTAATAAAGCCGTAATATACAAAAAGAAATTAAGTTTAGTTCGTTTTATTTAATGTTTAAAAAAAATACTTGCATATGGACCACCCTTATGTAATAAGTTACAGTAACCTAAAAAATACCACTATTAAAACTTTTACACGCAATACTCATCATTTGTTATATTGATAATTTTTTTATTGAATCAATTACTGATTTATTTGACTATGACTTTGTTATTTAACAAAATTTTTTATAGGCGAAATTTATTTTTTTTTGTGCAAAATAAAGTAAGTAAAAAATTATTCAATCTATGAAAAGAACTTTGTAAAAAGATTAGTTAAAAATAATATCAGAATTAAAAATTGCATTAAGGAATTATATTGTTAAGATTTTACCCTTTATAAAATCGTTGATTTATATACCTTTTAAATAAATCGAGTTCTTTCTATATTGCAAATAATAAACACCGTTTGAAATATTTATAGCTTTATTTATAACAGTCACTAAAAATTACAGAAAAACACTTTAATAGCACACTTTATTTACACGATGCAGGTAGAATAAACGTAAGCCACACTTAAGTTCTTCACACTTTGCGTTTTACTTATGAACTGAACTACTGCGTCACCAAATACCCGCATTTATATGAGTAGTCAGGTATTCTAGTTATTTCCAGTTTATTACGACACTAGATGTTTCCAGCTGTCAAAATTCGCGTGAAGAAATTTCTAGTTGTGGAAATTTCTTGTAACAATATCTTTAAAGGTCTGGTGCCGACTAAGGTTACTACCGCCTCTACCAGAAGGTACCGATAGAGCATTGGGGTATCGAAGTACTCCTCCGATTTGTGTTACTGCGTAGGACATAAAAGTTAATTTTTTGACATTTAAATCTAATAAAGCAATAACAAAGCATGCATTAAAAGCTATAAAATTAATTTTTAGTGAATAAGTTAAGACAGAGTGGAAATTTTATTATACTCGCCAAGGTATTGAACTTCAAAAATTTTGCATTATTACTTTGGCGAAAAAATAAAAAAGAAATGGAAAATGGATTAGTAATTTTTGTTATAAGAATTATTTTTTTTTAAGCTTTGTTTTTGAAATCCCGCTGATACAAAAACACTACTAGTTGGTTTCATTAATTATCCTTGTATCCCAAGACTTCCCTTATGCTAATACTTAATGCTTACTATATTTGGAAAAAGGGTTTTTTTTTGGTTTGCTTTTTATTTTAATTGGCTTTTAATACAAAAGAAGTATGTAGTCGTGGAAGAAGCAAAAGAAGAAGCAGGTTACAAACAAAAAAAAAATATAGAAAATAATACGCAACAAACTGTGAATATGTTTTTGTTTTGTTTTCACTTTGCTCAAGGATAAATACGTATATACGATTTTAGCTGGTTATTTTTCTGTACATTCAAAAACTCATATTTATTTGGATGTTGATGTTGGGGGAAAGTTGTAAATACTCATTAAACATTCACTTTTTTCAACTGCTGCTGTTGCTGCAACTCTGTACAACATGACGGCTTTTTTACTTTGATGTTAAAAGTGTTTTTGTGTGTTTTTTTTTGAATGACGATGATGATGAGGAGGAGAAATTATTCTAGGAGTTTCTTCCTTCTCTTTATTTATTTTTTTTGCCTAGTAAAAATAATGTCGCATTATGCAGCAGATAAACACTTGAGAGTATAGATGATTTTTCTTTTTTTTACTGCATCAAAATGCACTGCATGTAGAGTAGAGATGCAACTTAACATTCCCATGGAAAACAGGAAAATTTTTGTGTTCAAATTGGTTTTTATTTAAATAACCTCATCCTTCTTAATGCATTTATAAGGTACATACATATGTTGCCAAGATCTCATCATCCTGTTTAAAGGACTTTGTTTTGATTTTGAGTTTCAAATCAAAATGTGTTGTTTAGAAAAATTTTTTCCACAAAAAAAAAAAAAAAAAACTTGACTATTTGAAGTTTGTTATGGTTACAAAAATGCAAAGAAATTGCATGACTTTGATGTTTTTGTACTCGTAGCTCCTAAGGGATATAGGAAGGAATTCAGTTTTATTTAATAATAATAAAAAAATAAAGAGTTTTCAAGGATGTCATATCCAAAAAGATCAAACATTTATGTTTTTAGCTAAAGAAACACGAATCGCGGTTTAAGAAAACAAATGAAAAAAGAATATGCTAAATATACGACAATTATCTAAAATAAATAAGTATTTGTTAAACCTTTTGTCACAGTTTTCAATTTATATTTTAAACTGTGCTCTGTAAACGAAAAATTGTTTCACAGAAAATTTGGAAAATTTTGTTTGCTATGGGAATAGTTTAATTTCTAATTATAAGGGACTCGTCTGAAGCGGGCTTGCCGGTTATAGGATAAAGCGAATTATCGGCATGAAACGAAAATTTAAAATTTTTATTTCTAAAATTTCGTTTTGTACCAAAAACAAAGCTTAAGTTATTGCATCCAATTATGTTTGAGCCTTACGAAACTAATTATTGGGGGTATAACTTAAAAATGCAGGATTGACAACAGATGGTGTATATTTTACACATGGTTTGTGTCTTTAATAGCTTATATGGCATTTTTGAGGGAAAACATCTGTCATTTATTCTCACTTGGTCATCCAACGAAAGTTCTTTTTTTTTTTTTGCTTTGACAATGTTGAATTTTATATCAACAAAGCCTCATTTGCGGAAATTTTGCTTTACTTCTTCAATTCGAAAAAAAAGTGCAGCTGAAGCATTTGCTCAACGAAGCTTATCCAGAATATGTTTCATCGATTTCAACTTGCAAGAGATGATTTGTGCCGTTCAAAAGTGGTGATTTTGACACGAAAAGCAAAGACTGCCCAGGTCAGCCAAAAAAAAAATTGGAAGATGATGAATTGGCGGCATTACTCGCTAAATATTGTAGTCAAACTCAAGTAGAACTTACAAAATCATTGGGAGTCAGTCACGCAGAAATTTAAAAACATCTGCAAGCAGTAGGATTCATCCAAAAGCAAGAAAAGTTGGTACCACTCGAGTTGACGCCGAGAGACATTGAAAGATAATTCTGCATGCCCGAAGTGAATCATTACTGGCGATGAAAAATGGACCCATTACGACAACCCCAAGCATAAGAAAACGTATGTAAAGCCGGGCCAACCAGCCAAATCAACGCCAAAGCCAAATATCCATGGTACCAAGGTGAATGGTCTGTGTTTGGTGGCACGAGAAGGGTCCGCTCTATAATGAGCTGCTGAAATCGTGTCAGACGATCACAGGGGACATTGATTGTAGCAATGTTTCACAATAAATGCACAAAATTCGCTAAAAACCCCTCATTTTTTAATTATACACCCAAATTTTTTTTTTATTTTTCTAATATTTTCAATAACAAACATATTGATTTCTTTTGATCACGTATTCTCTAAATAATCAAATATTGAAAAAACTACCTGCAAACCACATGGCAAAATAAAAAAAAAAAGACAAAGTAAAACTTTTATCAGTTCACACGTGAAAAGTAAATAGAAGAAATTAAGTATAAAAATCAGGGAAGGTGTGTAAGAAATATTGGGCCTGAATAGGCTACAAAAACAAATTCAGTTATGAACTAACTACAAAGAGCCAGGATTTATGATCAAGTTGGGGACTATCTCTATAAAAAAAAAATTACAATTTCTAATGGAACATAAATATTATTTCTGCTATTAAAAAAACTAAGATTTTTTTTATCAAAGAACTTAATTTTTTCGAAATAAGGGGATTATAAGTCCACGATTTCTATCGCAGTAAAGACTTAAAAGGACTATGCTTTTTAATGCATTGAAAATCCACGGTTTTGTTATCGAAATATAGGGATGTGAAAAGTCCACAAGTCGAAAGAAGGGAAACACTCTTTAAAGAATAAGTAAGTTTTAAAATCCAAGATTTTTTTTTTGTCGAAATAGACACTTTAAAGAACCATAATTTTTTTATTGAAAAATAGGGATTAAAGGGTCACGATTTTGATCGAAATAGGGACTTTATAGGGGCGGGTCAATAAGTCCGTGACTTTTTGAATTTCCCGCCTTTTAACTGGAAGGCCAACACTGCTCCTGCCAACAGGCATCTGTCAGTTGACTCCTGTCAAAATTTGAACAAGCTATGTCATTTAGTTTGTATTTGCTAGCCATTGATAGCAGACTACCGCGTTATTTGATTTGAGTATTGAGGAGAAAATGGCAAATGGCACCTTTCCATGGCAAAAATCCATGAATTGATCCCTTATTCTCTCAATTCGCCGAAAAAACACAAGCGTCAAACCTATAAGAAAACCTATGACTATTTCTTGTTCCCAAAACCCTAAGAATTGGCTCGGCGGAGAGATTTGTCTCTAACGATGAAATCTCATAAACAAACCTATTTTGATGACCTCGGCAAATCCTACTTTTTGAAAGTAAATGATTTTTTTTATCCAAAAACCTGTGTTTCATTCAAAAAGTCACGATGTTATTGACCCACCCTCATAGTAGGCTTTATTATTAATCGATTGTTTATTCAAACAGGGTGGTTGAAGACCCATTACTTTTTACCTAATTATAAGCTTTAAAAATTATGAATTTTTCTTTAAAATAGTTGTTTTTCAAAATCACAATTTATGTTTTCAAGAACAAATATTCATTACCGAAATTCGGAACTTATAAAACAGCCGATTTTTTTAAAAAAAAAAAATAGCAGTCTTAAAAAAAATCTATTTTAGACTCTTAAAAACGACGACCTAAAATAAAAATTACTTTTATTATTAAAAAAATTACTTATATGGGCCGTGATTTATGATTAAAAAGTTCACACTTATTAGACAGGATTTATTATTCTTAAAATTAAAACTTAAAAGAATCACAATTTATTATTTAATTGAGCAACACTTTTTAAAGTCAACATATGATTAAAATGGGGCCTGCAAAGAGCCCTGATTAAATGTTCAAATGAGATGCGTTAAATAAAAATCCCCAACGAATGTTAAATCTCTACAATTTAAAAATTTTTCTAATAAAACGTTTAGTGTTTTCTAAGCGGAAGTGAATCATAGCATCCGCATTCGCATTAATATTTAAATTTATCATTTACAAATGCATCACCTACCTCAATAATTATAGGTTTGAAGCACAGAGTATGTATTTTACAGATAGATTTTGCTTCTCATTGTTCTCTCGATATATTTGCCAACTATGCGAAAAGAGAAAATCCTAAAAGAAAATCTATATCTATATAAAAAGTACGACTAAAAAAATAAAAGAGTACGAGTTGAGCACTTTAGAGAAGCATAGAAGGAGTCTGGTTTACCATATAGTAAATTTACTATAAAATGAAAAATTTTTTATAAAATTTCATTAGTAAAATAAAAACGATCAGCAGCAAAAGTTCAAAAATATGAAACGAGGTGGCAGGATTCTTGTAATAAGTTCAATATTATGGTTTAATATCTTAAATCTGGGCAATACTCAAAAGCCTTACAAAGTTAACGAAATAAAATGGTAACTATTAAAATTTAAAAAAAAAAAAAACATTTTTTTAAATTAAATTTCTATACTTTAGTTCAGACAATCGTTTACCCGAGAATTGCTATGAAGTTCAAAAATGTCTTAATAATATTTATGTTATAAAAGTTACTGATTATAGCGATAGATCTTTTCATGCTGTATGTGATTTGAGTACAGCAAATGGCGGTTGGACCATTATACAGAGAAGAGTTAATGGTTCTGAAGATTTCTTTAGAAAGTGGGATGATTATGTTAAAGGTTTTGGTACAATGAATGGAGAATTTTTTATAGGTTTAGATAAGGTTCATCATCTGACAACACAAGGTAGACCACAAGAACTTTATATTGTTCTAGAAGATTTTCAAGGTGTTAAAAAATATGCCAGATATCAAACATTTAGAGTTGATTCAGAAAATACACAATATAAACTGCATGTGGGTGGTTACTCTGGCAATGCTGGTGATAGTTTAAGTAAACATAATGGTTATACATTTTCCACTAAAGATCGTGGAAAAACAACTGCTTGTGCTAGAGAATACAAGGCGGGTTGGTGGTATCATCGTTGTCATGAAAGGTAAATTTATACAGACGATTTACCAATATGCTCCCCGGTATTGGAGTTCGAAAGTATTTTAAATGTTTTCATATTTAAAAAAAATTTTCTTTTACAGCAATCTTAATGGTTTGGATTTAAATGGCAAATATTCTAAATCAAAACATGGCCAGGGTATAGTATGGTCCACATTTCGTGGTTATGACTATTCGCTTAAATTTGTACAAATGATGATACGACCAAAGTATTAAATTGCATAAATTAAGTAATAATTAAACACAATTTAATAAAACATTTTTGCGATTTTTATCTTTTAAAATATTCTGTAATAAAGTTTATGCTTTTAGAAACAAAAAAATTAAACACGTGATATATTTTTAAACAATAACTGGGGAATTTTTATGAGATACCACAACTGATAGAAAAAAACTATTGCACTCAGAATATTATGTAGTTAACTGTTTGTAGTTTAATAAAAAAGTTTTCCGTTCCATTTAAAAATAAAGGAACATACATTTATTTTTCAAAGAAATATCTATATTAACTTTTTTATAAATTTATTCGAAATAATTTACTATCATTTACCGTTTTTTTCATTTGTTTGAAAATGTACCCACAAAACGGAAACTTGTGGTTTATTTGTGTCCGTAATAGTTATTACAAATTTAAATTTTGTTTGCTGTCTGTTTAAAAAAAAATATTCAAAAAATTTCAATTTGTTTTTTTATTTAAATTGGTTGTATATATACAAAATTTTTCAATACAAATTACAAGAAATTTATAAACACACATACATACACAAACACATTCACACAAAAAGTGTCTATAGCTATGCATACATACATTTTGTATTGTACGAGTATATTTAAACAAAAAAAAAAATACAAAAAAGGAAACAATTTCAAATAAATGAAAAAAAAAAAAACATTTATTTTTTTAAAAATTGGTAGGTAAAATTTTGACATTTATTTTAACAGATTATATCATTTGTTTCTTTCGGATGTGTCAGTTGATTAATCAACATTTAAAAAAAATTAACAAAAGGCATTTAATTAAAATGAAAATTAAGAAGACCGGTTTTTAAATGAAATATCATTTCGTTAAAATGATATTTTCAGTTATTTTAACTTACAAACTATTTTAAGTGTGGAAATACGTCCACTTTTTAGTATAATCAATCGACTTTTTGAATTGATTTAGCGATATTCGTCAGTGGCTGAATATCTGTTCTTGTTTTCTTGTTTACACGCTACAGGTCACAAATATATAGATGTTTTGATCAAATTTTGTACGCTGACTCCAGTCGGACGAAGCCTATTCAATTTCGTCCATGTTAAGACCAAGTGCCCATTTAAGGGTCCTCCAAAAATTAGCTCTTGTTCGCACAGATTGATTTATGCAAGGTGGAGCAATAAATATCAACCTATTGGAAAGTGCTGCCATTTTTGCAATCGGCATCGTATGTCAGTTTGGTTTTGCCATTCGTGAAATAGATAAGTGACAAATTTATAGTGAATAACAATAAATCATTTTTTTGAATATGGATCGCGATTTCGGAACGCAACAAAGAAATGGACGACTTTCCATCAAAACTGATCATGAGCGACGAGGCTTATTTTTATCTCAGCGGCTACGTCAATTAGCAAAATTCTCGGTTTTGGGGAATGAAAATCCACGCATAACAAAGAAAGCACCATTACACCCTTTTAAAGTTACCGTGTGGGGGGTGCAATTACGGCGGAAAAGGTGAAAGGACCTTATTTTTTCCACGGTGCCGACGGTAACGCTATTATGGTGATCGGCGACCGCTATAGAGCCAAAGTTGACTATCTAGATTAAAAGTACATGTGGTTTCAACAAGACGGAGCCACTTGTCATACTACATGCGGGACAATGCATATTTTGAAAGATGCCTTTTCATTCCACATAATATCGCGTTTCGATGATTTAGCCAACCAAGTCTCCCGATTTAATTGTCTCAGACTTCCTCCACTGAAGATATTTAACGTCGTTGGTGTACGTGAACACGCCCGGCACCTGGGAGAAGTTAAAGAACAACATTCGAGCCGAAATTGACAACGTAACTGCACAAATTCTGCGCACAGTTATGCAAAATGTAATCAAATGGGGTCCAAATTTACATCAACGGCCACGGCGGCCATTTGTTGTACATAATTTTCCACAATTAATGGAAACAAAATTTTTAAAAGCGAATATACTTAATCAGTTAAACATTAAATTAATTTTTACCTTAAACAAAAGTTATAGCGAAATAAAATCACAAAATCAGGTTTTTCTGAAATTTTAAATATGTGTCTTGGAAAATTTAATGAAAAAATACTCTTTAGAATTTCAAAAAATGGGGTTAATAAGACAAACCATTTAAGGTTGAAATCTGCAGCTTCAAATTGATTTTACCCCTTTTAACTTAACTAAAAAAATTTTATTAAAAATATTTCTTCATAATTATTTTTTTTATTTAATTAAAATAAAAAAATTAATATATTTTTAATTCATTTGAACAAAACAGGCACAAAACCTTTTTTTAATTACATAAAATCGTAAAGAGAGGTATTTGCAGAGGAAAAAGCCTTAAGAAATATAATTACATTATCTTTTTTAGTATATACCGATATTTAAAACTACTGGTAACAAAATATGGGGCTTTTAGGCTAGTAAGATAATTTCAGTTAAAGAATCTTTGAAAGCACAAGGCTTTGTCTCTATAGAAGGTCAATTGATTTCGAATGGCCAAAAATTTAAATTGAATGAAATAGCAGATACTCTTAAAGATATCAACTGAACGTGTACATCATATCATTCACGAATATTTGGCAATGAGAAAGATCTGTGCAAAGCGAGCTCACTTTTGACCAAAAACAACGACGAGTTAATGATTCGGTGCAGTGTTTGGAGATGTTTAAGTGTAATAAACCCGAGTTTTTATGCCGATTTGTGACAATGAATGAAACATTGCTCCATCATTTCACTCCGTTGATTGCACGATAGTCATCCGAGTGGACTGCACGTGATGAACCAACTCCAAAACGTGGAAAGACGCAACAATCGGCTGGCAAGGTTATAGCGTCTGTATTTTGGGATGCGCATGGAATAATTGTCATTGACTACCTTGAAAAAGGAAGGACCAACAACAGCGACTATTACATAGCGTTAATGAACCGTCTGAAGGACGAAATCGCCGGAAAAAGGCCGCATTTGAAGAAAAAGTAAGTGCTATTTCACCAAGACAATGCATCGTGTAACAAGTCAGTGAAAACGATGGCGAATAACCATGAATTGGGCTTCGAATTGCTTCCACATCCACCGTATTCTCCAAATCTGGCCCCCGGTGACTATTTCCTATTCTCAGATCTCAAAAGAATGCTCCCTGGGAACAAATTTTCGTCGAATAAAGAGGTGATCGCCGAAACTGAGGCCTATTTTGAAGCAAAGGACAAATCGTACTACAAAAATGGTGTCGAAAAATTGTAAGGTCGCTATAATCAGTGTATCACCCTTGAAGGGAACTATGTTGAATAAAAAAAAAACGAATTTTGCCAAAAACATGTGTTTTACTATGGTAGGCCCGGGACTTTTCAATTGACCTCTTACCAATGTTTTAGTTCTCTATACTATTTAAATATTTCAAAACAATTAGTTTAAAAATGTATTGCATTTTTATTACAGTTTATTTTTTAAGTTATCATTGTCATGTCATTAAAAACTATTTTTATTATTTAAACTAAACTAATTAACATGACATGTTAGCAATGACACTTGAACAATATAAATTAATATTTTGGTCGTATCATCATTTGTACAAATTTAAGTGAATAATCATAGCCACGGAAAGAGGACCTTATAATACCTTCAGCATGTTCAGATTTCGAAAATTGACCATCCAAGTAACGGCCATTAAGGTTGCTAAAATTAAAAATTTCAATAACTTAATAAAAGTTAAAAAAAAAAGAAATCAATATTTCTACTAACGATTCTAAACACATGTGATACCACCAACCACCTTTATATTTTTTAGCACAATCTGTGGTCACCCCACGATCTTTAGTCGAAAACGAATGACCATTGTGTTTACCAAAACTATCACCTGCATCACCAGAATATTCACTCAAATGTAATTTATATTCAGTACTTTCAGAATCAACTCGAAATGTTTGATATCTGGCATGTTTACGTTTTCCCTCAAAATCTTCTAGAACAATATAAAGTTCTTGTGGTCTGCCTTGTGTTGTCAGATGATGAATCTTTTCTAAACCTATAAAAAATTCACCATTCATATGACCAAAACCTTCAACATAATCATTCCAATTTCTAAAGAAATTTTCAGAACCATCTAGTCTTCTTTGTATAATTGTCCAACCACCTTTTTCTGTTTTTAAATCACAAACGGCATGAAAAGAATTATCACTATAATCGGCAACCTTTATAGTATAGATACTATTAAGACAATCGTGAACTTCATAACAATTTTCGGGTAAACGATTATCGGAACTAAAGTATTTCAGAGAGAGAGAGAGAAAGAGAGTAGCAGTACTAATAAAACAAGCATTTTAAACATCTACAATATTTACCATTTAATTTCATTAACTTCGTAGGACACATCAGCAATGCTGAAATAGATTAGTTTTAACCCCAAAAGAAGTTTTACTAAAATAAATCCCTTTGTTTCCATATTTCTCGACTGAGTATTTATAAAATTAGTTCTGGACTAATGAAATACAACACAACATTTCCATTAAATAGAAAATTTTAAAAGTTAAATTACTGTATAATTATAGCGCTATTATGATAAATTTACATTTAATGTATCATCAGATATCTTCTCATATATGCATGACAATTATGACGTGAAAATTGTACAAATATTGCCAACACGTCAAGCTAAAGTCAGATTTATATCTAAAACTGCATTGATGCAATGTCTGAATTAATTTAAAATTATAAAATTAAATGTGTTGTAAAAATATACAATCGGGCATGTTGTGGAATTAGTGCGAATTCAAATCCGCCTGAATTTGAAATTTATGGCTGCTATTTCTGTGTATTCCAAAGTTTCATTTGATTCGAAAATTTACTTAAGTTTTTAACGAAACTAAAAGAAATTCAAGAAAAAAAATTATGAAGTTACCACTTTCACCTAAAAGTGAAATTCAGAACATGCCCGAATAATTTTACGCGGAAGTGTAAGTTAGGGAAATTTACTAATACAGCTTTTTTAAAAAATATTTTATATTAGATCAGTGGTTCCCACTAACTTTCACTTCACAGACCCCTTGAGGCATTTTTACTGGCTGACGGACCCCCAAATTTTAAAATTTTATTTTTTTTATATTTAAATAAAAACAGTAGTATTAAAAAATACGACAGATGAAATTGTAGAATTTTCAGAATTTAAGAGATATGCCAGATAAAATGTTTGAAAGAATCTTTTAATTAAATTACCCTAGAAAAACTTAAAAACTCTAGGATTTTGAAGAGTCTGAAAAGTTGGAATACCACAACTTTTAATAAGTTTACTTTATTAGATTTTTTAAATACAATTATGGTAACTGACATAGGAGATTATTTATTATTACCTTCTTATTTTTTCCGAACTTTTCCCGGACCCCTTTGGATGCAGCTACGGACCCCCAGGGAACCGTTGTATTAGATTGATAAGGCATATTTGTCAAAACTTGCAGATTTATAAAAGATTAAACACAATTTTTCTAATCATAAAATAACAGAAAGACCTGCCAATTTTTTCCAGTACTAAAAGAAACGCAAATCGGGGTTAGGCTAAGCTAAAATATCTTACAAGGAAAGTATTCCAATACTATTGTAATGGTTTTGGTGCGTAATAGAAAAAGAAAATCTAATTTAAATATAAAAAGGTCTATTTTAATTAGAATCATATTTACGTTAATCAGATTCATAGTTAATTTAAAAATGTTTCAAAAAATAAGATGATTTTTAAACTTCCCTCGTAGTAATATGAAATGCAACACTGCTCCCATCAAGTACCACCTTTTAATAGACTACTGCCAAATTTTGAGCAAGTTCTGTAATTTACTTTGCGTTTGACAGCTGTTCAAAACATACAACCTCGTGGGGGTTTTTTTTAAATGGAAAAAAGTGAATTTCGAGTGCTCATTAAAAGTTATTTTTTGCGGAAAAAAAACCGTCAATCAAACCAAGGAAAAGCTTGATATATACTATGGGGACTCTGCATCATCGATTTCAATGGTAAAAAAGTGGTTTACTGATATTCGTTGTGGCCTTACAAGCACGGAAGATTCCGAACGTTCTGGACACCCAGTTGAGGTCTCTATACCCAAAACAATTTAAAAAATTCACGATATGGTGTTGGCCGATCGGAGATTGAATGTGCGATAGATTGTGGAAAACATAGGCATCTCACAAGTCTCAGTGGTTTTAATTTTGAACGATCACTTGGGTATGAGCAAACCTTCCGCAAGATGGCTGCCACATTTGCTTACAATTGATCACCAACGGAATCGTGTGACAGCTTTGTTTCCATGCCAAAAATCCATGAATACTACGAATAGCCCCCTCTTTCGCCTTATCGTCCGGATTTAGCCCCCAAACCTAAAGAAATGACTCGGTGGAAAGAGATTTAGCTCCAACGATGAAATTATTGATCAAACAAATGCTTTTTTTATGGACCTGCTGTTAAACGCAAAGTAAATTACGGAACTTGCTTAACATTTGACAGTAGTATATTAACAGGTGGTACTTGATGGAAGCAGAGTTGCATTTCATATAACTACGAGGGAAGTTCGAAAATTCACAGACTTATTGATCCGCCCTGGTAATAATTAATTTAACTTTGATTTTTATCACTGTTTGTTTTTTGGACCATAGACCTAGTCTTGTTGTGGTAAGTGTTATGAGACCGAATATAGAATGGGACTTTTTTACAATCACGAGATAGGGCCTTGTGAATAGGATCGTTTATAATGCGCACAAGGCCTAATTTATTGACTCACAACAGTCGTGGCAACAAGTATGACACTATTGGAAAGTGCTGTCAGTTTTCGCCATACGCCTAAGCTGTAAGATGAAACTCAATGACGAAGTGAATAATTTTCCATCAAAAATGATTATGAGCGACAAAGCTCATTTTTATCTCAGCGTCAACATCTCGGTTCTGGGGAATGTATAATGCCGCATAATTGAGTAAACACCACTACATCCTCCAAAAGTCACCGTGTGGTGTGTGTGAAATTATGTCGGAAAAGGTGATTGGAAAACTACCCACCTACCCCCACCACCTCCAAAGTAGGCTGGCTAATATAGAGACTAAGCCAATGGTAGCGGTCTGTGTATTCCCATAGGCCCTCCTTATTGATCTTACTGCAGACGGCTGCAGTATTTCAAACTCTTCTGATCACCTTTCTCTTTAGTGGTTACCCCATGTTTTAAGGCACGCAATTCCGCTAACGAGCCGAGGACTCATTCAATTACATTCCTAAAAACATCACTATCCTGGTGGGAAGGTTTGTTGAGCTCCAAGAGCAGCTCTTCATGCGATGTGTCTACACAAGTTTTGATTATAAGATTATGAGAGGATGGTATCTTTTTAATTTTATTTCCCTTTGGCCTCTGGGTTGTAGGAGCTTTTTTAAAGGCTTGTATTGTTGGTGATCCCTGGATTTCCCTTCTGGGCCATCTTGAGCAGTTGTAAAGAGTTCATTTTATTTGTAAGGCCCCCTTAATATTTTAGCCAGTTCAGGAAGCTAACTATTATCTACTTTTGGAGTTGATTTTGTGTTTATACATTCAAAACAAATTGAATTTCAATTGTTGCTATTGAATTACTAATATCTAACAACTACTGATACTACAACTACTATTTACTTAGTTCCAAATGCTACTACTACTACTATCTTCTTCATCAATGAAATTGGTCAAGTTATTTGTTGTGTGTGTGTGTGTGTTTTTATTTGTGTATCTTGATGGTGATTTTGATAATATTGTTGTATTTCAATGGAGTAAAACCACTCAGACACACCAAGTTGATTATAAAGCCACCAAAACAATTGCAAAACTATATTTGTTCAAGAAGACTCTATAACACAACACACACACTTCACCACATTAGCTCAATCAAATACACTCAACACAAAATATAGACAAATATTCACATACAGATACAATCAGTGATTAAGCTTATCAGGAGTAAGATCATAGTAAACCTACAATATATTTGTTATGTGAAATGTCATGACATCCACGGACATTATCCACATTTCCAGTTTGGGGATTATGACCAAAAAAATTTCATCATAATACCCAAACAGAATGAGGGGTATATGACCGTTAACAAAAACATGGATATTAAGACTGATGAAGGCCGATGCAGAGGAAAGCGAAGCGAAGCCGGGACATACAACAGAGTACAACAAACTTTAACCAGGATATGCAGAAAAGCTTTACTGAGCGAAGCCGGCTTTAGATTTATTACAGAGTAGAAAAACCCTTAAAACTTTACTATCCAGAAAAACTTTACTAGGATTATGACTATTCCCATAATAGGAATTATATCCTTGCAAAAAACGGTCCTATTTTATTTGGATTTTTTTTTTTTTGGATTATGGGCAAAATAATGTTGACCGAAAAATGTTCCGCCATAATCTCCAAATCGGAAATGATAATTACAGCCGTGGGGTTTATGACAAAAATAATATTGACATAATCCCTATTTATGTTCAGGGGCTATGACCGAAAAATGTTCGGCCACAATCTCTAAAACAGAAATAGGGATTACGACCGTGGGGTTTATGACACGCCACCTTTTTGGAATAGTAAAACTACATTCTCATTCAGCTACTAATAGTAACTACTTCTCGTACCAGTTGTTTTTTTTTTTCTTTTTTTTGTTAATCCAAACAAACAATAAACGAATTTTGAAATAGTATATAAAGTGTAAATATTAAGTGAATAGATTCCAACACAAAAAAGGAGACAATTTAGTTTGTGGGATTGTGTTCAAGGTAGTATATACATAGTTAGTATGTTTGTGTGTGGTTTAGCATTCACACATATAATGCCCTTTTGATATAAGCGGATATAGCCAAAGTGACAATGTTTAACATTTTTCTGTAGTTATTGCTGTTGTTATTGTTGGGTTTAAAAAATCCTGAAAAAAAAGGATTCCTGTAGCCTAAAGCATTGAAAATACACATGTAAAAGCTACGTTGAGGTAAAAGTTACAAGTAGAGGAAAGAGCATATAAGTGTCACTTACAGATGATATCTTTACACTAATACATACTTGTATACAACATACATATACCAACGTATACATACATATGTACATAGGTACATAAAATATTAAATGTGACCGACTGGTTTTAATGAGGGAATTCTTAAAGTCCCTTCCTTCTATAAGAAAAAGGTTATGTGATGGATAAAAGAGCAGGTAGTGTTTATGGCATTTGATTTTAGTTTCTCCATTAATATTTCCTTGACACCTCTCGCCGCTGTTACAACTAGGCTTATCCCAAGAGCCCGTGTTTTTGCTTTTTTTGTCACTAAACTGCTAGAGTTCATGCGTGGTTAAATTTTTAGTGGACCGCCCAACAGATAGAATTCATTCCTCAGTCGGGCTAGCTATATGTGTGGTCAATGACACAATTGCGTGGATTGAATTTGGCCTTTGGAGGAATTTTTCTTAGGGCAAAGGTAGACAAGTTGTGGATAGGTTAGAGGAATTGGAAGTGAAGACACTTTTCAAAAGCGACTCATGTCTAAAAACAGGACAAACACTTAAGCCCAAAAGTCAGATTGTTGTGCATTTTCATGTCGCGATAGTTTCGGTCCCTATCCATTCCAGGAACTCCGTTCTCTTGAGGAAATTCCTCAGCCTCTTCAAGCCCATTCTGCTGTTATCCAAATTTGAAATATTATTGCCAAAAAAATAAGCCACCAAAATAGTGTGCTAAGGCCTCGTTCTCTTCCCTACACGACCCCCCAAGTCACCGAGACTACACGGACTATTTGGGAATACTTAATATCCAAGTTCCATAGTAGGTAGATATCCAAGTTCTATAGTAAGTTCAGCCATAAAGCCTTAAATGGTTTCGCATACTCCAAATTGACTGCACTCAGATACACTTAAAAAAGTTTGTAAGTTAACGTAACTGAAAATATAATTTAAAAGAAATGATATTTCATTTAAAAACCGGTCTACTAAATTTTCATTTAAATTAAATGCCATTTGTTATTTATTTTTAAATGTTGATTATTCAACTGACACATCCGTAAGAAACAAATGATATAATCAGTTAAAATAAATGTCAAAATTTTACCTATCAATCCTTAAAAAATAAATGTTTTTTCTATTTATTTGAAATTATTTCAGTTTTTTTTAATATACTAGTACAATACAAAATGTGTGTATGCAAAGCTATAGACACTTTTTGTGTGAATATGTTTGTGTATGTGTGTTTATAAATTTCTTGTAATTTGTATTGAAAAATTTTGTATATATTCAACCAATTTGAATAAAAAAACAAATTGAAATTTTTCGAGTATTTTTTTTTTTTTTGAAACAGACAGAAAAGAAAATTTAAATTTGTAATAACTGTTACGGACACAAATAAACCACAAGTTTCCGTTTTGTGGGTAAATTTTTATTAAATTTCAAACAAATGAAAAAAATAAATGAAACTGAAAAAAAAATGGTAAATGATTGTAAATTATTTCGAATAAATGTATAAAAAAGTTATTATAGATATTTCTTTGAAAAATAAATGTATGTTCCTTTATTTTTAAATGGAACTGAAAACTTTTTTATTAAACTACAAACAGTTAACTACATAATATTCTGAGTGTAAGAACATTCTCTAGCCAATTTGTCACTTATCTCGCCCCATGCGATGTTATACTGCCCCTGGTTAAGTTATTGATTTCCTTTTTGCACTTGATGAAAATTACTGATCCTACAGAGTTCGAAAAGATTTCTTAGATAGCAGCTGCGGATATCCAGCAAGATCCTTATATTTTCAGTGACCCCTACAATATTATTAAGTGTAATGCTTTCCATGATCACCCTAATCTCCGACCAAAACACGGTATTATGATACGGGAGGCGGAAGCATTTATCATTTTCGAAGTGAATGCCTGGATTGTCCTTCAAAATGGTATTCAAAAAACAGGATTCTCTGTTCGGGATTCGTGTACTGCAGCTTGCAGTTTTTGACCTCTCGGAGATCCTAACACAATTCAATTCTGTGATGTTGTATCCCACTTACTCGTCCAAGATCTGCTGGCCACAAATCCATTGAACAGCTGCATTCAGCCGAAGCATAGCTAAGGCGGCCTCATATGTTAGCCGACCCTCAATAGGTTCAATAGGTATTGACAAAATTGTATCCAATTCCCTAGTGGTTCAGGTGGCACCGCTGATGCCTAAGCCAGAAAGGGGCTGTATTTTTTGAAGTGGCTTAATATTTTATGGTTCCAAAGCTACAAAATAGAATTTTATGACAATGCACCTACATCATGGAAGTTGTATTCCATTTTTTGGGCGCTTATTGGTGGTATAAATAGTAAGGAGTTCGAAAGCGTTTCAGAAAAACTTAAGGACTTGGCTAGTTCTTTCGACATTCCAAAAGCTTACCTATTTCAACGAAAATCACACTGACTACTTATGTCCAGAACATGTGTATAAATAACAATGAGGTACCGACATCACTATGGGTCTACTTATAATATGGGTGTTTATGTATATTAAATTCGACCCAATTTGCAAGACCCTAATCTTATAACAGGTCAATTGAAAAGACCCAGGCCTACCATACTAAAACATATTTTTCTTTTTGGCAAAATTCGTTTTTTTTTATTCAACATAGTTCCCTTCAGGGTGATACACTGATTATAGCGAGCCTCCAACTTTTCGATACCATTTTTGTAGTACGATTTGTCCTTTGCTTCAAAATAGGCCTCAGTTTCGGCGATCACCTATTCATTCGGCGAAAATTTCTTCCTAGCGAGCATTCTTTTGAGATCTGAGAACAGAAAATAATCGCTGGAGAATACGGGGGATGCGGGAGCAATTCGAAGCCCAATTCATGGATTTTCGCCCTCGTTTTCACTGACTTGTTTTTGGTCAAAAATGAGCTCACGCGGCACAGAGCTTTCTTATACCCAAATATTCGTGATGTACACGTTCAGTTGATATCTTTAAGAGTACCTGCTATTTCATTAAATTACGGTCATTTGAAATCATTTTGTGGATTTTTTTGATGTTTTCGTCCGTAACAACCTCTTTTGGGCGTCCACTGCGTTCACCGTCTTCGGTACTCATTTCACCACGTCTAAACTTAGCATACTAATCCTTGATGGTTTATTTTCCTGGGGCAGTGTCCGGATACTCGCCAAGTTTTTGCTTTGACTGTATTTTTTCCCTTCAAAAAGCAATATTTTATCAACACGCGAAATTCCTTTTTATCCATTTTTTTTACAATAACAAAAGTTGCTTCACTCAAAATGTTATAATTCACAAACTAATGATCCGACAGCTGTCAAATTTATACACGTGTCTTTTAAAGGTTAGGGCTAACCTTAAGTCTAGAAGCGCCATCTATGTGTCAGGAAGGGGGCTTCTCAGTTGACCTGTTATTGTTAAGAGAACTTGGCCAACAATCAATGGATAAAGAATGACAAAAATTGGCCAAGTGGGTCATTAAAAGAAATGAGAAGAAGAGATGGAATAAGAACAGAACTTTGCGGTACCCCTGAATTTTGCTGAAAATTGTTGGATCTATCCCAAAGAGAGGAAACAATATAGTATATGATTCATATATGATCGTATATGATTTGGGACCCTATGACATACTAAAATATATGATATACAAAAATATGATAATGTGTGCCCATGTATAATCATATTCCAGCCCAAAGTTCCATAAAAACTCCTTATTCCCCTAAATAAAATGTATGAGTTTTTCTATCCCTCATCGCGACGTCCTCCCTCGGTGTTTACATAGCACTTAACCCCGCCGAAGTAAAATAACATAACAGGGTTACAACCTAAAAAGCTTTAACAAATTCGCCATTTTCTCATCTGGTAGCGAGTAACAACTGTTTTAAGATTAAATATCTCGCGTAATTACCGTGTTGGTAAATTTAAGCCCCTTCGTATCTCAACACCTTTCATTTCTCTTATATACCCTCCTTTCCAAAGAAAGAAACACATTACAGGTTGGTTGAAAAGTTCCTGCGCTCACCAAGAGATGGCACTGCTAGCTCCAAACTTTTTTTTCTCAAGTTGGTATAACTGTCCTGAGAACACATGCAAAGTTGCAAGTCATTCTGTCAGTTCTTTCTTTGTTTACAAGCCAATTGAAGTTGACGTGTCATTGATTTTTTTTAATATGGAAAAAATTTAATATCGTGCAGTCATTAGATTCTTTGTTTTGAAGGGTTTAAAAACAAAGGAAATTTATGAACAATTGTTAGAAGTGTATAAGGAGTCCTCACCTTCAAAACGCACCGTTGAATTTTGGGCTGGTGAATTTAAACGTGGTCGTACCAGCCTTAAAGACGATCCACGCTTAGGACAACCAAAAACTCCACAGCAGAAATCATTTTACATGAAGAATTACGTATAAGAAAACTGTTTGAAAAGTTAGTACCGCACACATTAACAATTCAACAAAAACTGGATCGAAAACAAATTTCTCAGCGTAATTTGAAGCGTTTTAAGCCGAATAAAACCGACTTCTTGCGTCGTTTTATAACTATGGATGAGACTTGGATCTACCACCATGATCCCAAATTGAAACAAGAACGTTTACAGTGGACTGAAGCTGTTTGTTCAGCTCCAAAGCAGGTGAAGCCACAACGATCAGCAAAGAAGGTTATGGCAACAGTTTTTTGGGATGCAAATTAATTTTGTTGATTGTCTATCTTCAGAAAGGTAAAACAATTAACTCTGAATATTATTGCAGCCTTTTGGATCAGCTGGATGAAAAAATTCGTGAGAAAAGACCTGGTTTAAAGGAGAAAAAAATAATTTTTCATCAAGACAATGCACCTGCTCACAAAAGTGTTTTGACGATGGCTAAATTCAAAGAATTAAAGTACGAATTGCTTGAACATCCACCGTATTCACCAGATTTGGCTCCCAGTGACTACTATCATTTCAGAAATCTCAAACAATTCCTTCGTGGCAAGCATTTTTCGTCGAATGAAGAGGCCATAGCAGCCGTAGACGGTTATTTTGCAGAGCTTCCGGAAAACCATTATAAGGATGGGATAAAATTATTGGAAGATCATTGGAACAAGTAACAAAAACAGTATTCTTTCATTTCGAGCGCAGGAACTTTTCAACCAACCTGTAATTAGTAGGAAGAATTAGTGAAGTGCTGCTTCTATTATAAAAAAAATGTTCCGATAACTGATATCAGATTTCTATTTTAAATAAAATATTCGATTCTTTATTTTTTTTTTGTATTATATTTTATTTCTCATAAAACTATTTTAAGAATCAGTGATTGTAGTTGGTCCCGTCAATTTTTTTTAACTTTTATCCACACAGACCACATGTACATAGATAAACTTTTTTTATCACTGTAACGTGCAAAATTTTTGACAAGGGTTTTGTATAAGACTGTATGAGTATTTGTTTATGAAGTTCCCACAATCCCTAGTACTACTGTATTTTTCGTGTGAAAGGGTAGTTTAGATTTCCTTTATAAATTTCATTTGTAGTAGTTGTTATGTTATATTTATTTATAACAGGGCTGACAAAGCTATGGATAATTAAAAGTTTTATTTTTCCAAAATGGTTGGACCACAAATTTTTTTGAACAATTTTAGAAAATCTAACATATTTTGTATGAGAAAGTTCTGTAAGAATTTTTTTTTTTTCGGAGTGTGAATTTTAATTTTTTACTGGTCTAAATGCGAAGACTTTTGTAGCAGAATCTAATTCGGAAAAACGATTAACATAACGATTTTTTTTATATAAAAGTTTTCCAAGAATAGAATAAGTTTCCAAGCAAAGAAGTTTTATGGTACCGGGGAGTTTCAAGGAAAAACACATTTTCCAAAAATATAAGACTTTACAATGAAAATAATTTTAAAGTTTTCTAGTATTAATGATTTCTTACATTTAAAAAATTCTCAGATAATTGAAATTTTAAAATTCAGAGATATTTTAAGGATTTTTAAATTTGCAAAAAAACATGTATTTTTTGACACTCAAAAAAAAGGTGACTCACCACCCCGTCCTACACCATTCTGATATTATTAGTTTGTGCTAAAGTTACAAAACTGCCACGAATAGTAGACGACATAACCTTTGGCCCCAGTTCCCAGTTTCATTCACAAATTTATTCAACTCATCTATGAAATTTCGCATTTAGAACAATTTTTATTTATAAAGAATAAAATCTCATCCCGTAATTGATTGGACACTACTGACTTTAATGTTTCTACATGTTTTTTTTTATTATTTTTGTTAAAAAAAAATAAGTATTGTAGCCAACAAATTTTACTCGCTCACATCATCTACAAGGTGGCGCAAAAGTAATCCTCCTATCACAAAATGCTATAAATTTTGCGATTGGGCCCTAATGTCAGTTCTGTTTTGACATTTGTGTAGTAAACACATGCGAAATACACGTTAATAAACAATGTTACGCTACACTGCTCCAGAACGCGGAATATTGGTGACTATTTATTTGAGCAATAATGAAGATGATTTTTCATCAAAAATAATCATGAGTGATGAGGCCCATTTCGATCTTAGCAGGTACGTAAATAAGCAAAATTTACGCTTCTGGGGCACTGAAAATCCGCGTGTAACCCACGAAGAGCCATTACACCCGCTCAAAGTCACTGTATGGTGTGCTGTTTTCGCTGGAGGAGCCATCGGACCTTTTTTCTTCGAAGACGTCGCGGGGCAAACGGTTACTGTGAATGGTGAGCGCTACAGAGCAATGATCAACGAGTTCTTTTTGCCGCAACTTGATGAATTGGGATTGGAAAACATGTGCTTCCAACAGGACGGTGCAACGCCACACGTGCCACAACCGATATGCTGAAGGATGCATTTCCCGGGCGCCTAATCTCCCGTTGCACTGGCCAGCAAGATCGCCTGATTTGACCGCTCCAGACTTCTTTTTGTGGGGCTTTTTGAAGTCGCGGGTTTATGTCAACAAGCCTCAGACTCTTGCAGCTCTTAAAGACAATATCTGTCAAGAATGTGAGGACCTATCGCCGGAAGTTTTGGCCAAAGTGATGGAAAATGCCATAAAAAGGGCTCAAATGACAATCAACTGTGGCGGCGGCCATTTACATGACATCATATTCTCGACTTGATGTAAAAAAAATTAAAAGACCAAATAAAAATAATCCACAAGAAGAATCAAAGTTTTTCATTTTTTTTTTTAATTACAGCCAAAAAACATCGGAAGGTTATTTTCGCGCCACCCTGTACTCCCAAAACGCACATATGAATGAATGTTTGAATATTTTGTGATGGAAGATAAATTAAATTTTGTGGTTTGATTCTCTCGGTAAATGGGCAATCAATGGTTTGATTCATATGTTTCATTTTGGTTTTTTACCAACCGGAAATGTACAAAAATACACAACAACATAATGGGTAGTATATCCAATGCACACATACCCAGAGACATTTTGGATAGAAATATGTAAAAGGAAATAACTTTTGGAAAATTATCAGTTGTTATGTGGTATGTTCTACACTGTAGGTTCGTTGAGTTTTATTTTTCTATATTTGGTAGTTAATCTTAGTTTTTATATGTATTTAAACATAAAATTAAATGATTGTTGGTTGATTGTGGTAATGGTAATGGTTGTTATTTAAAAGTGTTGTTGTATATGTAGTATGTGTGTTGTCCTTTTTTCAGGGTCAATAATTTTTTATGGAATGTATAGTTATAGTTAGAAATAATGTAGCAAAAAATTACTTAAAGATGTAGAATTTTATATTAATTTAAGAGCTCATATCAAAAAAACAAATCATGAAAATGAATAAAATAAAGATTTGGCGTGCTGGTAACTGTATTTGTTGCTAGAAATGTTTTATTTACCAAAAACTAGGATAGTTTCTTCAGAGGAAGAACATTTGTGTCTATAATTGGCCAAAAAGGCACTCCCGTAAGAATATTATTCCCATTAAATTTAAATCATACCTGTAAACAATGTAGTCCGCAATAGCTGCAAATTTCTCACGCAGAAACCTACTAAACTACAGTTCTGAACAAATATTTATCTAAATTATTTTAAAAAGATATTCGAGCTCCGGATCTTTGCAAAACTATAAATCATTAATTTATCTAAATTATTTTAAAAAGATATTCAAGCTCCGGATCTCTACAACTTTCTCAAAAAAAAAAATAATAAAATAAGAATATTATGAATATTTTTAACGGATCATCAGTGACAGCCAGGGATACCAAACGGGATTAATATTTAAAAATCCCGGTATTCGGGATTTTTAAAATCTCGATCTCGAGATCCCGGAAAATAAAACATTTTTTGTATTTGTTTAATAGTATATTTATTTAATAATACATATATTATGTAGGTTTAAAAGGAATTCATGTAGTAAAACAAAAAATAATAATTACATTTTATGTAATTGTAAAAAATAACAAAACAAAAAACTTATTTATATCAATTTAAAATTGATGAATCACATTTTTATTTAATTTTAAATAAAACTTATTTTTTAATTAACATACGAATTTTTAATTGCGTATTCAAATTAATTCTTAAAATACTGATTTATACTTCAGAAATACTGTTTACTGTTTTAAATAGCTTCTTAGAAAAATCAAGGCGTCTAAGTTTCATCGGATAATCTTGATTGAATGTTGTTGCCAACATACGCTGCTGTTGAAAAGCATCTTTCGCATTCTACGCTCGTTGGTAAAATGGTTCGAAAAAAGCTGTATGCAGATTGCAAATATTTACCTCTTGCACCTCCTGAAACAAACAAGTCAATTTCTTTGGCAATTTGGGTGTTTAAATCGTTATCAGTTGCTTTAACAGATTTCATTGGGCTTTTACGTTGTTCAATAGCATTGTTTAATTTTTGTAAAATTGAGACATCACTGTCTTCTTCTAATTCCTCATCTGATATAGAGTCATCAATTTCAAGTGACACCACATAATCATTTGAATCAGCTCTTTTTGCAAAACGAGTAATTAATAGTTTTAATTCTGTTTTTATTAGAATCATGTCTTAAATTGTCATCAAAATCTAATTTTATTTTTGGATTTTTAAAAAATTTTAAAAGAGTTCAGTATGCTGTTCTTCTTTCTTCTATTCTTTTTCGAAGAGATTTATACAATTCGCTACTTAAGTCACACTTCATTGTTGAAATCTGATTCAACATAAATGCCAAAGCAGCATCAGCTTTGCACAAAGTCATATCGCTACGACATAGAGCTTCAACAGTAATTTTAATAGGATTCAAAATGTTTACAATTTGTTTAAGCAAAATAAATTCATCATCTGAAAAAGGTTGTGATTTTAAATCAATTTAAGACTTTTTTATAGGAATTTCCAACTCTGAAAACCGCTGACACATGTCAAACAATGTATTCCATCTTGTTTTGCAATATAATATCAACTTTAGCTCTTTTCCTTTTTCTTGTTTAACATATGTTTGTAAAATGTCATTTTTGGTTGGAGATTTTCTTAACATTCTTACTAATTTTCGAACTTTTCCAATAGTCGGCTTTATATAAAATCTTTCGGTAATATCACTTTGACTTTTCCCAACATCCCATTTCAAAAGATTCAAATGAATCGTCATCGTCTTCAGAAGAAGACAATTCTTGTTCGGTACAAGAATTGGGAAGAGCCTTGTAAAATACATCGACTAAAGCAAGATGCAAGCCATGAGCAAAACACAACTGCTGTTTTGGAGTTATAAGATTTCCAATTTGTTTGCATAGTGGACGCTCCGTCAGTGGTAAAACCGACTATGTCGTTCAATAATGTAAGTCCAAATTCACCTAATCTCTCTTCTAAATATTTAGTGCAATTAGCGGCAGTACCTGACTTTTTTAGCCGTACTAAACCAATATTAAAAAGCTTTCCATTGGTATGTACAATTATGTTTATAAAACGTTTGTTTGAAGTCGACGTCCATTCATCGAACGTTAGGCTAAACTTGTCCCCTTGTAACTTGATTTTTGCGATATCATTTATCATGTTTTCCTTGCATTTTAGGTAAAATTCCAAGAATTTGCTTTTGACGGTTTCTGTGGATCAAATCCACGCGCTTTCAATGATTTCCGTAGTTCCTTGGAAGTAATTAATATTGAAAATGGTAAACCATTAAGCGCAGTCAGCCGAGCAATAACTGGATTAAAAGTCTCATCTTGCTGTGGAAACGCAAAATCCGTAATCTTTGAAATTTTTTTCTGGGGCTCTTCGCTGTCGTCTTTCTGCAGTTTTATCATATGAACCTAAATAAAACAAAACAAAGTTGTCGAATTCAAATTTTAAATGCTTAAATACTTACACCCAGGTAAGTTAGTAGACCTTTTGTAGAGCCGCCATTGGTTTTTAAAACCTTTTTACAAATTTTGCATTAAGCATAGGAAGCTCCTTTTGATTCAACCAAAAAATGGTACCACACAGAACTCTTGTCTGTGTTTTTGGTTTTGTGTTCCAGAAAATTCATTTTACATTTATAATTTTGAAAAACGTTTATGAAATTCTTTTTTTATTTTTTTATATTGTAGTCTTTGGCGGTGTTTCACAAATGAAAACACAACTAAAACAATAGTAACAAAGTTGTTATTTTCTAAGGATATGTATTGTTTTGGAAACAGGGTGTATCAAACACTCGTTAATTTATTAACAAATACACTTAAAAAAAGAAACGTGTTATTAAAAACATTAATAATTTTATCAACATTAGCAAAGTTTTCCATTTAAAAATAAAAAAATTAGAGTTAATTTAAGAAAAAAAACTTAGTAAATCTATAATTTTTCACCATATGTTTATATGTATACATAATATTAATAAAAAATCCCGGGATTGCTTACAAAAAAATCCCGGGATTTCGGGATTTCCCGTTTGGCATCCCTAGTAACAGCTAGCATCACAGTTAAATTCAAGAGTTAGGCGAAATTATCCCTCATGTTGGGCGCCAACAATTTCTGTAACGATTCTTTGAACAAGATCAACCACCTCAAGTTTAGTTCTTTCTCTAAAGCCGCTGTCGTCCACAGAGCTAAGGTGTTTATTTAGTCCTTAGAAGGTAAATCCAAGAATCGAAATGAAGTTTAAGTCATTTTGCGACCAAACTAGATAATTATTTTAAAGATATTTTGGCACTAAACCGCGTCCCCTATTGGAGATTTACGCCACTTAAAGCTTAAATATTAACGTGCTTAATGGGTGATAATTATTCCAAGATTCAAATTTAAAATATATTAAAAAAACAATAAATATTTCAGTATATTTTCTGAATTGAATTTTTGAAACAAAAACGATATAATAAAAACAAGCAAAAATTACCTTGTAGTACTCTGGGGCTATCAGACCGCAATTCACAGTAACACTTTCAAAGTTGCATCTCATAAGTGTTCCCCAAAATAAGTTTTGTAAAAATCGTGCTGCAAAATATCCTGTAATAAAAAAAATTAATATTAAGGGTTAAAGCTAGCAGAAACATTATAAAAGTAGTAATAAATTAAAAAAGGGAAGAGAAGGGATGTTCATGACCGAGTATCGTCGTCACAACAAAGAGTTAACAGTATCGGTTGTGATAATATCAATACAATCTATAAATGTGTTCAGATGACGTTCTATGAGCCAAAATACAATACTGAAGCCAGAATACAATACTCGAATGTTAATCAGTAAGAATGTACAGAAAATTTTTCAACTTTTTTACTGATCAAAGACAAGTGTATTAAAGTATTAGGAGGATCCCACTAAATTGTTTTAATAAATTGTATTGTTTGTGTTTTATAATTGTTCGATTGTCTCTATATGGTAGTTTTTACAACAACCCGTCGCACAGTGCTTTGTCCCCATATAGTGAATCGGCAAAATTAGAGGAGTTGTCGCAGAAACTTGAAATTTGGTATGCTGGCTCAGAATATCTATATTAAGAAAAATTTGAAGTTTCGAAAAAATCGGCCCAAGGACACGCCTACTTCCGATACATCCTTAAATTTAAAAGTTTAATTCCAGCTATTATGAGCAGAATGAAGCAAAAATTGTTAAATCTCTGTTAAATTATGTCATTTAGCTAAGTGCTTAATTTTGTTTCATTCGGAGCAAGGACATAACAACCTCCCATATATCCTTTTTCTTAAAATCTACATTTTGGCTACATTAATGATAAGAATACAGTGAGAATTCGGAATAGTTTATGAAATTATACTTGTTTGCTCTGTGACAATTTTCGTTTCATTCGGTGCAAGGACATTACTACCTCCCATATATCCTTTTCCTCAAAAACTGAATTTTAGCTACATTAATGATCAGAATGCACTAAAAACGGATAATAAGTTTTAAAAAGATACTTTTTAGATCTCTGGAGATTTTTTTTATTCGGTACAAGTACTTGACTTTCTCCCACATGTCCTTTTTCTCAAAAACTAAGTTTTTCCCAATTTTGCCATTTATTAATACAGATATATACTTCTGAGATTTTATTTTTTTACACAGATATCCAAAAAGCAACTATACAAAATATTTTCAAGTACAAACATTTTAACTAATTATAATTTAAATAATACTAATTATAATTTTTATTCGATTCGCATAAAATTAGGTACACGAGTTTTTATCCGATTTAAAAAATCTAACAAAACTTGTATAATTTTATATAATTTTTTATGCTCTATCAAAAATAGTAAAATTTTCCATAAGAATACTAGGTAATCGGGAACTAGAAGAATAATTTGTACGGTGGATATGCAAAATTTTTTATCCAATTCGGATAAAACTAGATACAAGAGATTTTATCCGATTCGGAAAAAATTTCCAAATTATAGACTTAGAAAAGCCGAAATAAAAAGTTGTATAATTTTATATAATTTTTTTTTTATACTCAATCAAAGATAATAAATTTTTTCAAACAAATGCGGTAAAAATCACAAATTTAGCCATTTTTACAAAAGCCAATATTTTGATTTTTTGTGAAAAACCGGCACTTTTTTTTTAATAATATGTTAGTTAATATTATAGACTTACAAAAACCGAAATAAAAAATTATTTAATTTTATATAATTTTTTTTTATACTCAATCAAAGATAATACATTTTTTCAAACAAATGCGGTAAAAATTACAAATTTAACCATTTTTACTTGTGAAAAACCGGCACTTTTTTTTAATAATATGTTAGATAATATCATAGACTTACAAAAACCGAAATAAAAAATTATTTAATTTTATATAATTTTTTTTTTTATAAGCAATCAAAGATAATAAATTTTTCCATATTCCTAGTATGTTCTTCTAATTCATTGGGAGCTAAAAGAATAGTTTGTAAGTAGACTATTCAAAATTTTCATCCGATTCGAATGAAATTTGGTACATGATGATTGTGACTAATTCTTTTTACTGATATTTGTACATATATCCAATTTGCTGAAAATTGGTCAACTACTTCAAAAAAATGCGGTAAAAATCACAAATTAAGCCATTTTTACAAAAGCCAATATTTTGATTTTTTGTGAAAAACCGGCACTTTTTTTTAATAATATGTTAGATAATATTATAGACTTACAAAAACCGAAATAAAAAATTATTTAATTTTATATATTTTTTTTTTTTATATTCCATCAAACTTAAGAAATTTTCGAATTTTCACCAAAAAAAACCTATTTTTTGGAGTTGTAAAAAATATTTGTTTTCAAATATATATTAAATAGTGTATTAAAGGTTTACTACAAATATATCTAAGTATTCAAAAAATAAAACTTTAAATCAGTATTTAAAAAAATATATTTTTGAGAATTATTTTCGTGAAACAACTGATATTTTCAAACTTTGGCGCCCTCTACTGACGGCGAAAGCAATCAGACTAAATTTTTTTTGCATATTTATTTCAGTTAACTTCTTGTCTTTTAAAAAATGTACTTTTAAGAACAATTTGAGCCCATGCTTAATTTTTGATTTTTGCCTATGGGACAAAGCACTGTGCGTCGGCTGTATGATTCAAACCTGGGTCTATTCCCACATTAAGTTGGGATGGGTTGAACAAGCACAGGGGCAAGTCCATGGCGCTAAGACAAAAAATTGTCCATTGTATTATACCCTAAAGAAAAAAAGTATAGGGGAGAAAGGAAGAAAGAGGAAAAAATGCAAATTGAAATGAAAAAGAGATAAGAAGTCCAGCCTATAATGTCCCAGTCTTTCTTATAAATCTGAGAAAGTGAGGCAGGGGTAGTTCATGAACAGAATCCATATACAAGATGTAACTACTCAAAATGCTCTGTCTGTCATGCTAATACCCAGCTGCAGTTCTGGATTTATGGGAGTTTAAAGCGCTGACCCATACGATCCAGTAACCATAGAAGACAGACCCTATTCCCTATTCAGAGATTTAAATCCCTTAAGTTCTAAATGACTGACTTATACTCCAGTCTGAAAAACTGTTTTCATTCTTGCCATGGCATAAGAGTAACCTGTGGTATTCAAAGGCATTTGAAACATCAGACAAAGTTCTGCAAATCTTTCAACCATAAGACCATGCCCTGTGCTGCAATCCATATGCCAGTTTCCATTTTTATTAGAATCTACATATCGTTTTCATAGGCTCACCCTGTATATGAAGATCCAGGTATGCCAGTCATAGCACCAGTAACACTCAGAGCAGCAACTCTTTGTAATCTGTTCGGTTTAACCCGAATGGTTTTCACCATTGTTCTAGCCCACCAGACTACAGACGCGTATGTTACGATGGCTCTGATAACTACTTCCCAGACACCACAGTATAAGCCTATACATACTGAACACAAAACTACGTATTTTCGTTTTTTTTTTTTTTAAGTTTTCAACTTTCAAATTCTATACAAATTTAAAATTGGAAACTTGAAAATAACGCACATAACAAGAACTGCGTCCACTCTATGCACCTCAGTCGAAGACCTCATCGAGTCGAAGACCTCATCGAGTCGAAGACCTCAAGTCAAAACTAACGTTCGATTTTGAAAGCATGATCATGATAAGCCGACTCACAGGATCTACAACATTGATACGAATGTTGTTGACAATTAAGAGGATTTTAGAGCAATTTCTCAAAACGAATGAATTTCTTAACCACTCGTTCGAGACTGTGTAGTAGAAAGGATGATAAATTGAACGGCCTAAAACTTTTTCCTTCTCAGGCTTTGAAATGAAAACCAACTTAACATCGCACCAAGATGACGGAACATATCCATGGGCCAAGCTGGCCCAAGCATGTATTAAGAGTCTTAACATGGACATCTCCATCACTATTTAGCATTAGACGATATATACCATAAGGGCCTGTGGATTTAAAGTCCCTAAAGGAAAAAAAGGATTACCTGATCGATTGCTCTGTAACTACCTTGGGAAATATACTATTCTTACGAGTAGTTATGTGACTGATCTAGTATGGCAGTGACCACATGGCATTCTTATAGGAGGAGAAATTTAGACCTTTTAGAAACCAAGTGACAAATTTGTCAAAACTTGTGAATGTCGGAAAATCCTCGATGAAGAAGAAGTGATATTTGACAACGTCACAAATTGTTTAAACGCCTAAATGAGACGAGTATAAAATCTTATGAACATTGGAAAATTTATCAGCTTTTATGCCAATGTCATATAAGGCGAAAATTTATACATTAGTTTACCTCAGAGACTTATACTCGGTCACTGAACTCTCAAAAAAAAAACACAAACTAATACAGAAAAAATTAGTAATATAGAACAAGACACCGAACTTTCCCAAAAGAAACAGTTTGATGACCTATCTTCGTTCTGTGAAATAAACAAAGGACTCAAGTTTATCTCTCAAGGACGACGTAAAAAGCAATTTTACTGTTGAGGGATTCATTTTGTTCATGTCTTTGTTTAAACTCTTTAAATTACGTTTCATTGTGGTTTTAGTCAAATCAATATTGACTATTTAATCGAGAAATATACAAATACAACTTAACATACTTGACACCATTGACATTTGAATAGATCTTAAACAAACACTAAACTAACACTTTTTCTTACAAACTCTTCAAAAAAAAAAAAACTCCACCCCAGAAAAAGAAAAGAAAACACAAATAAAAACTGACAAAACAAAATAACCACAGGTAAAACTAAAAATATTCCTTAAGTTCTAAGTAAACTTTTGTTCAATTTTATTAAAATTTAACACAGACATTGTATGCTGCAAGTACATGTTATTACTATTATTTATTTAGGATTTGGAATACACTTAAAAAAAAGATACAAGATAATTTATCATCAGCAAAACGACCAATATTAGCAATATGAGCTATTAAGGCAGGTACAGTTCATAACTGCCAGTGAAATAATGTACAAAATGCCCTTGCAGAGCATCGATCACCTAGCTCATGATTTTCATCTTCCTTCAACCAACCAACTTCAGGGCCACCACACAGCAACGGCTTGCAGGCAACAATCCATGATAAGGATAATGGGATCGATTTATGTAAACCAACAAGATAATAAGTTTTTGTTACATCCACATATTGAGCCGTCTTATTTTTTTCAAACAACCATTCTCTAATAAGATCTCTTTTACCAGTTCTGTAACCGTGTATACCTTCTTTATCATTCATAGATTCATCACGAAAATTACTTCGACCACCGCCATTCTACTGATTGTCGAGCCATGTCAACATAAACCTCTGGACTACAGTCCTTCCCTTTTATATCACCATCATATTTCCATCCACGCTGATCCGATGAGCAATAACACCAGAGGAGAAGCATGATTTACTCGAATAGTGGTAACCAAACCAGTCCATTTTCCAGCATCTTGAGCCCATTAAGGTTAGATTTTGTAGTGTAAACGTGAAATGTTTTCTCTGTGTAAGTAGTAATTTATGACGTCTTTATACGTTCATTATCCATTATTGAAAGTAGAAGTTCAGACACCTGTCCCGTGACCGATGTGAAAGAGGACTGGTCTGAAAGAACCTATCCGGTGACCTAACGCGCGGATCATTGAAAATTAATAAATTAAAAGAATTTATAATACTCAACATAGTATTAATTTAATTGTATATAGCACATGGAAAACATTTCGACGAATTGGAAGAGGAAAAAATGCATCCAAATTTCAAAGATGAACTTGAAAATAAGGCACGAACTTCAATGAGAGTCAAACCCATTATGAATACAGTAAAAATTCCGTGATTAAGCTAATTTAATTTTTTGCGTTCAAGAGAAAAAAAATTAAATTTTAGAAACTACATTTTATTTAAATAAATTACAATAGTATACCAATAGTATACCAATTATTTCAATTCATCGTCGTCATTAAATTTACCCATTTTCTTTAGATTGTTTATAACTGCTCTCAAGGCGCGCGTTGGCTTCAATTTCTTAACGGGCACTAAATCTCCCTCCTCAGAAATCATATAAATTATGTAAGGTTCATAAGAACTTTGTTGAGTTAGAAAACTTGAACGAGCCAATTCAGGAAATTCGGGACATGCAGGACAAATCCCTGGGGGACCGGGTGGACCAGGTGGTCCAGCAGGACCTCTATTTTAACCAGGTGGACCAACAGGGCCCGGAGCACCTGTGGCACCAGGAGGACCGGGTGGACCTTGAGAACCAGGTGAACTCGTATAACCTTGACTGCCTTTTGCACTCTTTTGTCCTGGCGCACCCTGCCAACCAGCAGGGCCGCCCGGTCCAGGCTCACAAACACAAGTTGTAATCATAGCCTGAGTATAACAACTCAAACCTAAAGAATAAATATTTAAATAACATAAGCTTCAGTGGAAACATCTTTAAACTTACTCAAGAATAACAAAATACCATAACAAGTCTTCATTTTTTCAAGTTTTCCTTTTAACTTTATAAACTCGACTAACCAAATTTAGACGACTCAACTTAGATTAATACTCAAAAACAAAACAAATTCATAAACACTTTTCATATAACGGAAATTCTTTAAAAATAAAATTGTTAAGGCCTTTACAATATTTAGAAAGAAGAAAGCAGGTATGACAAGTCTCTTAATGTCTACTAATATAATAATTTCTATGCGTTCTTATTTTGCATCTTTAAATATCTACCTACCCAACAGGGGCCCAGAACAATAGAAAACAAGATGGTTTTATTTCTCTTAATTTATTACACATTTAAAGTCAAGTTTAAGATGTTTTTTCATTTTTTTTGTAAAATCGAAAGTATTTAAAATTGAGATCCAGAATTTGTTGCATTGTTTAAATTAGGTGACATGATTACGGCTTTTGATGGGAACACATTAATTCATTCATACATAAAAAAAATTAACATTAAAGAATGCCTGCCGACTTATGGAAAAAAAATATCGCTGTTAATTTAGATTGTTGTTGGTGCTAAGATCTCGATGTTGGTGTTAAGATTTGGATGTTGGTGTTGTACACTAAAAGAATTATTATCAGGATATAAATTAATTTTTACACTAAATCAACTAAGAGTGGCCGGAACTCGTGCACTGAATTAATTCAGGTTTTCAACAACTAGGAGGATCTGTTAAAGCTTTTGTTGAATTGGTGGTAATTCTGTAGACTTATTGGGTTTTGTTGGTTCCATAGGCTTGGTGCGAGGATCTTTTGGAATTTTTGCAGAATAGGTGGGTTTTGTTGGTTCCGTAAGCTAGTGTGAGGATCTGTTTAAATTTCTTTAGAATCAGTGGGAGATTCTATAGATCGAGTGCGTTTAGTTGGTTTTGTGAGAGAAAAAAAACTTTTGTATGATTGGTGGGAGATTCTTCTCGTCGAGTGAGCTTATTTGATTTCGTAGAATTAGAGGGAGGAGAGCTTCCATAGGATTGTTAGGCGATTCTGTAGGATGGGTGGGTTTTGTAGGTTTTGTTAGTGGAAGTATATGTATGTTGAAGTTTCTGTAGGACTAGTGTTAGATTTTGTAGACCTAGTGGGTTTATCTGTTAGAGTTTCCTTACGATTGGAGGGATTTCCTGACGATGGTTGATTATGTAAGCCAAATTCTGTACACCGAGTGTCTTTATCTGTTGGAGTTTAGGTAGGATTGGTGGGAGATACTGTAAGAAGAGTTGGTCTTGTTAGTTTAGTAGGCTTAGTAGGAGGATCTCTTAAGTGTTTACGTAGGATTGGTGGCAGATTCTGCAGACCGAGTGGGTTTAGTTGGTTTCAAGGTAGGATCTGTTGGAAGATTTTGCAGGAATTTCCATTGGATTGGTAGGAGATTCTGTAGTCCGAGTAGGTTAAGTTGGTTCCGTAAGCTTTGTGGGAGGATCCATTGGAACTTCCGTAGAATTGATGAGAGATTTTGTCGGCTTCCGTAGGATTGATGAGAGATTTTGTCGGCTTCCGTAGGATTGATGAGAGATTCTGTCGGCTTTCGTGTAATTGGTGAGTGAATATGTAAACCAAGTTGCTTAGGGGGAGGGTCTGTCAGAGTATCTGTAGAATCGGTGGAAGATTCTGTACGCCGAGTAACTTTATCTGTTAAAGTTTAAGCAGAATTGGTGGGAGATACTATAGGAGTTGGGCTTGTAGGCTTAGTAGGATAATTTCTTAGATTGGTAGGAGATTCTGTAGGCTTTGTCGGTTTCTTAGACTTATTGAAAATATAATTTAGAACTTTTGTAGGTCGAACAATTTATAAGCAAAGGACTTTTACAAAAAACTGAGACCTCGAGGCCGAATACTTATTTTATTTAAACACTTATTTTATTAATATCAATTGATAAGATAATTTTCTAACGGAGTTTATTGGTGTTAAAATATTAACCAAAAACAAAAAAAAAATAAATTTAAATACGTATTATTTAAGAGTCTTCCCGTATTAACTACCAGTATGGGTAAAAGAAGTATAAGAATCATTTTACAAAAATGCATATTACAAATAAACAATAGGAAATGGTAATAATACAGTTAAAACAAGTTGTAGTCCAGAATTTGAAAACAAAAATGTTAATATATAAATACTTTGTGCGGCGCAGTTTTATGATTAGTATGGCCACAGCAATATAGTTAAAATAAGTTGTGATCTAGATTTTGAAAAAAGTTAATATAAATACTTTGTGTAGCTCAGTTTCATGTTTAGTATGGAATATACTGTAGAGTAATAAGACCATGAAACCTTTTTTACTAATAGCGACAACTCTCAAAGGTAAGTTTTAAGTTGCAACTAATAAAAAATCTATACATGTAACTAATATAAAATTTTTTTATTTCTAGGAGTTTTAATGCACTACACTTTGGCTGATTCAACAAGTTGTGGTTGTGCACCTGGTAGTCTAGGTGAACCTGGTCCTCAAGGTTATGATGGTATTAAGGGAGAAAAAGGTGATATAGGTGATCCTGATGTAACGGGTTATCCAGGCGCTACTGGTTCTCCAGGTCCCCCAGGACCCGCAGGTCCTACAGGTCCTCCAGGAGTTGAACCTCCTTTTTCGACTTTTACTTACGAGGGTCCCCCAGGACCACCAGGCGCTCCAGGTGAATGCAATTGTCCAGGTTTTGGTACACCTACGGCCCCACCCGCTCGACGTGGTGATTTGTATCTTACCGATGCCAATGGTTCTTTAAATTATTTGGGTGGTGTTCCCTCTGCTAGAAAATATTTTACTGCTTTTAAACCCACTCCCCAAATAATTGAAACACCTCAGCTTTCTATCCAGAATGTACCTTTAAGTTCCGGTCTTTATATGTTGGGTCCCAATAATGTTTTAATACCTGTTAATAACGCCAATATATACGACTTACTTTCCACTACCACTGCCCCCCCAACTACTACTACCACTACCCCCCCAACTATTATTTTGCCTGAACGCAAAAGCGAGAAAATTTATATATTAGGCCCCAAAGGATCTCTAATACCCCTAGATGCTTTGGGTATAAAAAAACATTTTTTACATTCTTCACATGCGATGGGTAGTTACAATAAATGGTTAAGAGGTATGTTAATGGGTGAAAGTTATTCAGAAGATGATGAGGAATTTTTATCACAAGTGACTGAGGAAGAAGTGGAATCAGAGCATTGAAGAATTAATTAATTTATTATTAATATATTTTTTATTAAAAAAAAAAGAATCTGTTTAATTTATCAATCGCTCGGTGAGAATGAAAAATTTTACTCAAACGTTCAGTGATTTCAGCTTAATTTTTGTATCATTCAGTTAAAGAAAAATATATATTTCCGTTAAGTACCTTTAAGCCTGGATTAGCCAGACGTGCGCTGTATTACAAACAATGTAAAATACATATAATGCATTAAGAGAAACAAAAAAAAATAACTACAACATTTTCTATACTCACTTAACTCATTATATTTGTAATACAGTGCTAATCCAGATTTAAAACAGTCGAAGGGAGAATTTATGTTTTTTTTTTTATTAAACAAAAGGTGAAAACTTCATTATAAACTAATGAATGATACAAAATTGATTAAAATCACTGAAAGAAAATTATTGAATGAATTTATTTGATTAAATAAACTGTTTAAAATTAAACTCATTCTTTTACAAAAAACCCGAAATTGACCCCTTCCGCGAATGAAATCCACTAACTGATTAAACATTAGAATAAGTTAATAATGTTAAATAAAGATTATTAAAAAACCGTTTAATATTGATTTGTTATTTTTATTGGTTTGGAGCGCTACCATTTTTTGCAACAGATATTCCAATTAATAATTTTTGAAGATCTTGAAAAAAATATTTATGTAGAAGATCTATATTTATCCTCCTTTATTCGATCTTCAATATTATAATATATTATTACTTAAAATCGAGTTCAAGATCCTTTTATAAAAAATAATAACAATGATTATTTATTATTTCTTTTCCTCCAATTATTTATTATTTCTTTTCCACCACATTGGGTGACTTCTTCAGGGAAATTATATAATTTTTTTCAACAATATATATAAGTTTTTATTGTTGAAAAAAATTATATAATTTCCCTGAAGAAGTCACCCAATGTGGTGACGAAATATTGGAGGAAAAGAAATAATAAATAATCATTATTATTATTTTTTATAAAAGGATCTTGAACTCGATTTTAAGTAATAATATATTATAATATTGAAGATCGAATAAAGGAGGATAAATATAGAGAAAATCTGAGAGCACATCAGACTAAAAATGAATTATCATTATAATTTCAAGACCAACCAGGAGATAAAAAGGAAAATCAATAGGTATAAGACTGTTAAGGACCAAATTGTAAAATCAAGGGCAGCTATAATATTTTTGATACGTTGCAGAAAATCAGGTATAATTCCTAAATTTATAGAGAATTCTACTAAAAATATTTCTAATCTTTTCGATATAAATGGCATCAATAGAATTCGACAGTCTATATCAGGATTCATTCAATCTTTACAAAACAAGATTTTAAATTTGGCAATAAAACGGAAACATGAAACAATGAGAAATGCTAAGAGAGAATTGGAATATATATCGGAGAATTTGGCTCAAAGTTTAGATAAAGATTTATTCAACACATTCGTTTAACACCAAGAAAAATTAGCTATTAAATTAAGTTTACAGGTAAAAGAGGTACATAAGAAGAAATTTAATTGCCTTATTGATTTAAAACAGAATCAATTAAATATTAAACAGAATAAGAAATGGTTTGTTAACAAATCAGATTTTGAAATCCCCTCTGAAGTAGAATGGGTTCTTTCGTTAGGACATAAACACGCACTTCCGGTCAAAAGAGAAAATTTTCCCGTTTTGAAAATTATAGCGGATGGTGAGGACTTTATACAGACTTTAACATATATATAAGTTTTTATTGTTGAAAAAAATTATATAATTTCCCTGAAGAAGTCACCCAATGTGGTGACGAAATATTGGAGGAAAAGAAATAATAAATAATCATTATTATTATTTTTTATAAAAGGATCTTGAACTCGATTTTAAGTAATAATATATTATATGTAGAAGATCTTTTAAAAAAGATTAAGGTTCGTTTTTTTCTTCACTTCCTAGATTTGTGATTGGAATCCCTGATAACAAATTATAATCATCATAATAAAAATATTTTATACATAATTTTGTTACGGAAACTATTGAAAACTATGTTTCTAAATCGAATCCATTTACTTACTCTCTCAATTAAGTTACAAAATTTATACATTACATTTTACACTATAAAATGTTGCTGTGGTTTTAAATATTTTCAAAATAAATATATGTGAAAACCATAAAATTTAATTTTATATTCGTTTATATTTGTGCGTAAAATTTACAGACATTTCCCATCATGGCCATCGTAAACAAAAACTCATACATGATATGATTGGAGTGTTTTACAACAAGTCTATACGCCACAATGATATGATGGCGTGTGTAATTTTATACAAGTGTTTGTGAGGTATGTATTAACAATTGCCTGAGAGAGAATGAACATTTTGAAGCATACACTATGTCCAGAAGATATTTGCAAATATATTCGAATAGAAGACCGACCGGCTGAAATTTTTCTTTTCTAAAATTAAAATTTTAAATTTGATCTCTAAATTCCTATGTCTGTTTAAATGTTAAAACTAAATTTAAAGGATTTTTTCTTAATTTTCCGGAAAGCTAGAAAGAATATTTCATACTATGCCCCAGATATCCTGTCGAGTTTGTGTCATTAAAAGGTTTCTTACGAGTCTCAATGTAAACAAGCGGCTAACAACCCTGACAATTACCGCCCAATTGCAGTATGTTCTGAGCTCTTAAAGGTTATGGAGAGCATGGTGAATTACTAACTTGTAAGTTATCTAGAATCCAACTCACTTCATAACGATCGACAGTATGGCTTTCATAGAAATCGTTCTACAGAAGACCTGATGGCGTTCCTTTCAGAGCGTGCTTTAGTTATTTCCAAAGCATTCGATCGTTTGTGGCACAAAGCAATCGTGTTTTTGGTGATGACTTCTCCCGATTTATATCGACTTATCTTAGGAATCACACTATACGAGTTTTTATAGATGGGGTCTCATCTGACGAATTTCAACTGAATTCTGGGTTCCGTTCTTTCTCCCTCACTTTTTCTTATCTTTATAAAAGACATTTTGGGTCAAACTTCAAATTTGTTTTGTTATTTATGTTCTATTACAAATGGCAAAAACATCGTCAATCATTTTTGTATGATCATGGGTCAAATCCTTTGGAGGTTGGGGGCATGAGGCGAACTATGAATGACACACTCAATATGGACATTTTGACAATCTCTAAAAGGGGTCGTGCACGCAAAACTCAATGTAGTTTATTGATTCGGGCCGTGAGGTCACCACTGACATCTGTTCAAATTCAATTTGACATCCGTTGGAAAAATCACATCATTCAGGTGTATAAAGAAGTGTTTAGGTTTTCTTAATCGCTACAAAAATGAAATAGTTCATCTGATCTTACGATCTATAACACCTTTATTCGTCCGAAAATTAAATACAACTCTCATATATGGCCAGAGGGTTTAAAGTCTATTTTGCAGCTTCTAGACCGTTTTCAAAGGAGCTTAATTGTCTTTTCGGAGCATCATCTGAAAGTGTGATGTTATAAATTGTTTTATCGACCACGCTCAAAAAAAAAAAGCATGAACTACAATGTAATCAAAAATTATCTTCAAAATAGTTTATAAATTATCCTCAATTTAAGTAAAATTTTATTAAAACTTAGAAAAATTTTCTTAAAAAGAATAAAAATTCCTAAGTTTAAGGAAAAACGAAATAGTTTATATACTCAGAAATAGTTCATATTTTTCCCAAGTAATATTTCTTGATTTTAGGAAAACAAACAACTCAATTAAATAAAAAATTTATTAATTTTAAGAAAAAACATTTTAGTTTTAAGAAAATTGCATACTCAAATGTAATAAAATTAAGTTTAGTTAAAAAAAAAAAAAAATAGGACATAATTTACTCCCATTTAGTTCAAAAAATGTGTCTTAAACTTAAATCGATAAAGTACTTAAGCTTAATGTGTGTTTGTTTTCTAAAAATTAGTTCAGACAATTAAAAACAAAAAGTAATAAGTTTTTTCCAATGTAATAACAAAAATTTACTTGATTTTAGAAACTGATGAACTATTTCTAAGGAAAATGTTCATGCAGCTTAGTTCAGATAAATTTTAAAAATTTTAATAAAATATTCTTTTTTTTTAGGAAAAAATGTTTTCTAATTTTTAAAAAATTATAAAATTTTGTATAGGATTTTTTTTTTTTGTTGGAAAACGATTAAATTATTTATAATATTTTATTCAAAAAAAATCCAGAAAAAATATTATTAAATAAAAGAAATTAAAGTAACCATTTAAAAAAACTATAGTGCATGATTGTAATATTTGGTTAGTTATCGTGCGTGAGTCAAAAATCTCTCACGTGCCCATCTCTAATCTTAATAGTCTTCAATATTAAACTTGAAGTAGCTTAAAATGTATTTTAAAATTTTGTTAGCAAAGGGAAAAAAATCTCGAATTTGTGCTTTTATGTAATAAATTCGTTTGTTGACTACAATTCAAAATTTCGCAGGCACATTTTATACATTAAGGCATAATGGCTTTCCTATAATTGACGTAGCGCTTGTTAAACTTTAAATTTATGGAACTATTTTTTTCACTTAATAAAAAAGTTTAAATTTGTATATGTCAAATCAAGTTTAAGCTAAAAATCCCATAAAATAAACTTATGACTTTTCCATTAATAACAAGAAATGTAACTGTGATATTTTGTATTTTTGCAAAAATTTCCTTAAATTAGTTAATTTAAGAAGACAAAGGACCCCCAGTGTTCCTTAGCCATAGATGCCGTGTGTCACGTAGGGCGTCCCTTTTTGTAGTGCTCTCAAACAGAACCGTTTATTAACTACGAAAAGGATCTGGCTTTGTCACAATTTATTACGTTTCACGATATCCTGCAGTATATTTCTTTAATTTGTTTACTTTTTTGCTAATTAAATTTAATTGATATTTTAAATACATGAATTTAGTACAATTCAATTTAGTTTTAGGACAAAATTGTATAGCAAAAATCTTGTTAAGAGCAGTGTCCTCACAAAGCGGAAGTCCTACGAAAGTGGAGAAATACCTACTCAATGAGTGTAAAGTACTTTAAAATATATGGTAAAATATATTACATTTACCATAAAAGCAGGATAAGGATAATGTTCACTTAAAAGAAGTGATATTTAACTTGACGTTAGAAAATATTTTCTTATTTTTAGGGAGTTAAGTCATAGTTTTTAGTAAAAAAATATTATCTAATGAACTTAAATAAAATAAAATTTTTCTTAAAACAAAGGAATCATTTCCTAACTAACAGTACAATTTTAGATGATGTATGAACTAATTAGGAGGAAATTTTACTGTTTTCTAATAAAAATTTAGTTCTCAGTAGTAAAATTTGTTTATAATTTAGAAATGTTGACCAAATTTTAAGTTTTAACAGAGAGCTGTCAGCTGACAGTTGTCAAAATTTAAAAAAGCTGAGTCATTTAGCAAACTACCTTGTGATTTGATTTAAGTATTTAAAGACTGAAGAGAAAATAGCAGTTTCCATGGCAAAAATCCATGAATTAGGCTACAAATTGCTCCCAGCCTATTCTCTGGAGTAAGCTCCGAGTGACTATTTCCTGTTTCCAAACCTGAAGAAATGGCTCGGCGGAAAGAGATTTGACTCCAAAGATGAAATCATTTCACAAGCAAATATCTATTTTAATGACCTCGACAAATTTAAGTTTTTGTAAGGGATAAATTAGTTGGAGAAACGTTAAACAAAGTGTATAGAGCTCAAATGAGACTCTGTTGAAAAATAAAATGATTTTTTTTTTTATCCAAAAACCTGTTTCATTCAAAAAGTTAAGGACTTATTGATCCCGCCCGCGTACGATCTGAAATAAATGACTTTATTTATATTTATGTTTGAAGTATGCAGACCAAAGTAAAACTAAAAATTCCGCATACTTTCCGACTCGAGTGCATTAAGTGCATACAATTGGGATGTAAATACATTTTGTATATACGATAGGTATATGACTCTTAAGTGTTTGCATTCATTATAAATTGTTATGATTGAATTTGAGTTCAATTTTTGCCAAAAAAAAAATAAAAAAAAATCGATTTAAGTAAATGTCAGGTTTTTTTAATGTTGTTGGTTGATGGGGATGATGATAGCTTATGATGAGAATGACAACAAAATGATACTAAATTTTCATAAATGATGTTGATGTGAAAATGATGATGATAATAGTAAATGACTGAGATGAGATGCTGATGATAGAGTAATGATGGTTTTTGAAAATTGTTGTAAGTAATTTCTTAATGATATTGGATATAATATGATTAAGGTGAAAGTGTTTTTTTTTTGAAATTCATTTTGCTACACATAATTTAAGATGTTGCAGGCATTAATTTAAAATGACACAATTTGTTAAGCCTTAAATACCTCTAAAACACTTTAGAAAATAAATAAACTCTTCTTTTCTTTGTTAGTTTTCATCATTTATATGTCCTTTGCCATTATTGTCATATAAATATTATTATTTTTTTCAACTGTATATACCAACAAAACATTATAATTTTTCCCATTTATTTTCTTTTACTCCCATTCATTTTCTAAAGTCATGAATACAAATTCTTGTATAAACATATTTTTTTGCAAAAAAAAAATTACTTCATCATAAATCGTTATGTTAGACTTAAATAAATATTACAGTCTTACATCTACTGATAAAGAAATCCTTTCATGTATAACTGAAACTAAACAACAAGATGGTACAACCAAGGACCCTATAAACCAGGATAAACAAAATACCAATTTTTTAGCCATGATCCCCCATGATGCCAAATGGTGCGACTACAAAAAAATTCTTAGTCAAGACCACGAAATTCTTAGCCGATTTACAGAATAACTTAGCCTCTAGCAAGGGTTGTAGCGCAAGTACAGTGATTGTGATGTGAATGTAACATTTCAATTGTAAAGTCCCCGGCCTACCATACTAAAACACAATTTTTTTCTATTTTTGGCAAAATTCGTTTTTTTTTTATTCAACATAGTTCCCTTCAAGGGTGAGACACTGATTATAGCAACTCTCCAACTTTTCGATACCGTTTTTGTAGTACGATTTGTCCTTTGCTTTAAAATATGCCTCAGTTTCGGCGATCACCGCTTTATTCGACGAAAATTTCTTCCTAGCGAGCATTCTTTTGAGATCTGAGGACAGGAAATAGTTGCTTGGGCCAGATCTGGAGAATACGGTGGATGCGGAAGCAATTCGAAACCCAATTCATGGATTTCCGCCTTCGTTTTCACTGACTTGTTTTTGGTCAAAAGTGAGCACGCGCGGCACCCACTTTGCACAGAGCTTTCTTATACCCAAATATTCGTACACGTTCAGTTGATATCTTTAAGAGTACCTGCTATTTCATTCAATTTTAATTTACGATCATTCGAAATCATTTTGTGGATTTTTTTGATGTTTTCGTCCGTAACAACTTCTTTTGGGCGTCCACTGCGTTTACCGTCTTCGGTGCTCATTTCACCACGTCTAAACTTAGCATATCAGTCCTTGATGATTGATTTTCCTGGGGAAGTATCCGGAAAATCGTCATCAAGTCAAGTTTTTACTTCAACTGTATTTTTTCCCTTCAAAGAGCAATATTTTATCAACACTCGAAATTCCTTTTTATCCATTTTTTCACAATAACAAAAGTTGCTTCACTCAAAATGCTATTATTCACAAACTAATGATCCGACAGCTGTCAAATTTATACCCGTGTTTTTTGAAGGTTAGGGCTAACTAAAAATTATATCGATTTAAGTCTAGTTGCGCCATATATGTGTCAGGCTGGGGACTTCTCAATTGACCTGTTATACATGTTTGAATTGGTACAACCCTTGCTAGAGGCTAACATTTTCTGTAAATCGGCTAAGAATTTCGTAGTCTCGACTAAGAATTTTTTTGTAGTCGCACCATTTGGCATCATGGGTGGCTAAAAAATTGGTAGTTTGTTCATCCTGGTTTATAGGGTCCTCCTTGGTACAACTTTAGAATGCAAAAAAAAACAAGTTTTTAGAATAATATAAAATGTTGTTTTACTTTCGTAAACATTTTACTATTTAATGAAAGTTGACAACATTGTGTTTAGTCAAGAAAATAATTTTGTATGAATAGAACAAACCATTAGTAGAAAATATAGCGGCTGCAGCAGCAAAATCTGTAAACAAAAACTAGTTTACTATTTACAGATATAGGCCTGCAGTTATGGTTCGGAAGTGAAAATATGTTGGTAAATATTGAGCAAGAGAAAAAAAACACAATATTGCAATTGAAAGTAAAGAAATATGACAAACAAAAAAAAAAATTGGAAAACTTTAGTTTTATTATGTTTTGATTTTCTAACAGAGAAAGAAAAATAAGTCAGGAAAGTGCATGCTTAAGTTTTAAAAAACAATGAAAATTTTAATGTTGAAATACAATTTTTGTTTAAGGCAAACATTTAAAGAGAATGTCTATAACTCGAGGATATGGCACTTTTTCCAATAGAAATAACTACAAGAGATTTCTTACAGTAAATAAGGTACAAAACGAAAAAAGGGACCAAAAGTTTGTAATCAAAAATGGTTGATATATAATCATATGTGGCTTTATCTAATAAAATATTGCTGAACGGGAAATGCCACTATCATTGAGATTCTACTCTCAACCCGATTGCAAATCATAGGCAATTCAGGTAATAAAGTATTCTGAAATGGTAAAAAGTTTTTTTGATATAATTTTATTCAATAAAAAACAATCCCTTTTATATCAGACTTGCTAAGAAAATGTATATATTCTTATTTAAGTGTAATTCTTAATTTAAGGTATTTCCTATTTAAAAAAAATAAATCCAAAATATAATCCTCTTCTTCATTGTGTATAAAACTACCCTTCAATTGTTTTTCAACATTTCATCATCACTTAACCTCGATGATAGTATTAAATTATAATCAAATGCAAGAAATTTGATATCTTATGTCACTTGGCCTGAAGGTATACGATACGAGGGCGGATCAATAAGTCCGTGACTTTTCGAACTCCCCTCGTAGTTATGTTAAATGCAACACTGCTCACATCAAGTACCACCTGTTAAAAGACTACTGTCAAATTTTGAGCAACCCAGTAAAACTTTGGTAATGAGTGCGATATTCCCATGCATTACCTTGTAATGATAGCTCGTTACCTTTTTCATTATTTGCAAGCATAAAGTAATAAGTTACTGATTATTGATTACGTAATATATGATTTATAAATGTAAAGTAATAATTGAAATATTTTTGAAAATCTATTTTTAGATACATTACTTTGATAACACTAGCGAAAAAACAAAGCGCAACAATTCATTTAAGTTTACAGCAATCAAATACTATATGCGTCGATAGCTCAGTGGGTAGAGTTCTTGGCTGGCAACCAGATTTCCCTGGTTCGATTCCCATCATGACCACATTATTTTTACTAACGTTTAAAAAATTTGTAATAATTTTTTTTAATAAAAATTCCTCTTTTTTTTAAAAATCTATTTTTAGACATTACTTTTTCCATTCTCGTAACCATATAAGGGTATATACATTATGGGTATATACATTACTTTGAGGCTCATCGCTTGTAAAACTCATCAGTGAAGTAAGGTGTAAAGTAATCCATGAGCCCCTATGGCTACACATTACTTTACACATTATTTGGTAATGTATGGTTTTGCTGGGAAGTTTCGTCATTTACTTTGTGTTTAACAGCTAGATTTTTCGATCAATAATTTCATCGTTGGAGCTAAATCTCTTTCCACCGGTTTGGAAATAGCAAATAGTCACTGGGGGCTAAATCCGGAGAATAATGCGATTGAGGGGGCAATTCGTAGTCTACTTCATGGATTTTTGCCATGGAAATTACGCTGTCACACGATTCCGTTGGTGGTCGATTGTGAGCAAACGCGGCAGCCATCTTGTGGAAAGCTTTCTCATAGCCAAGTGATCGTTCAAAATTGAAACCACTGAGCTATGTTAGATGCCTATGTCTTCCACAATCTACAGCACATTCAATCTCCGATTGGCCAACACCATATCGTGAATTTTTTCAATTATTTTGGGTGTAAAGACATAAACTGGGCGTCCAGAACGTTCGGCATCTTCCTTGCTTGTAAGTTCATAACAAAAGTCAGTAAACCACTTTTTACCATTGAAATCGATAGTGCAGAGTCCCCATGGTATTAATCAAGCTTTTCCTTGGTTTGATTGACGTTTTTTTAGAAAAATTCACGAGGTTGAATGTTTTTAACAGCAGTTAAACGCAAAGTAAATGACGGAACTTGCTCAAAATTTGACAGTAGTCTATTAACAGGTGGTACTTGATGGGAGCAGTGTTGCATTTCATATAACAACGAGGGAAGTTCGAAAAGTCACAGACTTATTTATACGCCCTCGTATTTTTCACATTTTTTTCCAACATACACATATTGACTTTGTAAGAACTTATAACAAATATTTAAGTCCATGGTGGTTTAAACAAATATGCAGCAAAAAATATAAGAGTATGTCATGTGTAGTTTTTTGACCAACTTAAGCGGAAATGTACAAAATATTACGACGTATATATCGTAGAAATGTAGCAGTATTTGGGGTTAAAAGGTAAACTAGAAGATGGTTATTACTTTTTTTTTAATATATATTCTACGAGCAGTGAAAATGACAACAGGAGGGTTAATGAAACGTTACTGATGAGCATGCAAAAATCATCATCATCATCATCGATGTCGTCGTCATCAGCATAGATTGTTTATGTAAGATACGTCAGGAAAATTTGACATGATGATGGATAGGGTGTGAAAAAAAACATAAATGAGTAAAGGAAATAAGTAAATGGAAAATCAAGCAGCAACAATAAAGCAATGGACCATGATGGTATGTCTACACTGAAGGAATAAATGTTAACTAACAAGAAGAGACTGTTTGCTGATTCCCCGAGATTTCTAAGAAATTTGTATAAGTAAGAGATGAGACAAATTTTCGGTACTAAACATTTTATTCAAATTCATATATATATATTATTTTTAATTTGTTTGAAATTTAATACAAATTTACCCACAAAACGAAAGTTTGTGGTATATTTGTGTCTGTTACAGTTATTACAAATTTAAATTTTTTTTGGTGTCTGTTTTTTAAAAAAAAAAAAATATTCAAAAAATTCCATTTTGTTTTTCATTTAAATTTTTTTGTTTATATACAAATTACAAGAACTTCATAAACACACATACATACACAGACACATTCACACAAAATTAAAGCCAACCAAAAATACGAAAAAGGAAACAATTTCAAATAAATGATTAAATCATTTATTTTTTAAGGAATTGATAGGTAAAATTTTAACATTTATTTTAACTGATTACTCATTTATTTCTTACGGATGTGTCAGCTGTTTAAATAGCATTTAAAACTAAATAACAAAATCCATTTGTTTTAAATGAAAATATCATTTCTTGTAAATTGCATTATCTGTTATTTTAACTTGCAAACTATTTTAAGTGTACGTACTTTAAAGTATTAAGTACTCAAAGAAACGCTCGGTACTCTTTCCTTTATCACATATCAAAATTTCATTATAATTGATATATACATCAGCTGTGATAAAATGTGATATTTTAGCTCTACTCTATATATGTATATGCATCAGGTTGGAAATATGTTGCTTTCATTGGAAAGGGTATAAAGAAGAGATGAAAGGAGGTGAAAAATTAAGGGCTTCAAATATGGCAATACTGTAATTGCGCGACATGATACAATTGAGAAAAAGTTTTAACCACCATCTGATTGAGAGTTGGCGAAATTGTTAAAGATTTTCAGTTTATATCCCTGTTATGTTATTTTACTTCGGTGGGATTAAGTGCTATAGAAACACCGCAGGTAGATGTTGTGATATTTAAAAAACGCCCACATGTTATTTTTCTAAATTAATGTTGCCGTCACTGGGGATCGAACCCGCAACCTTCTGTGTACCAGTTCAATGCGCTAACCCTTACATCACTACGATATCGTTCTGTAGAGAACTTCCTCGCACTGTTATTAGATATTCTCTGTGAGAGCTTCTAGAGAGTATGTGGCTTCAAAAAGCCCCCAAAGAAAAACACCAGCCATTAGGCGAAGCGGAAACGCATCCATCAAAATTTACATTGTCGCTCTAGCTTTGTCAGCAGTCTTTCTTTGTCTTCAGTCTCAGTTCATAAATTTAAGGCAATAAAAACTCGTTGATTATGCTCACCAGTTATAGTAATAATGTCCTCGAAAAAAATAAGGTCCGATGACTCTGAGTGGATATAATGGCTCTTTGTGAATGATACGTGGATTTTCAGTGCTCTAGAATAGCAAGTTTTGATTGTTTACACATCTGTTCAAATAAAAATAAGCCTAAAAAATCACTGATGAATTATTTCCTAAAACAAACTATCACGAGTATTCGGCTTTCTTGAGTATATCGTTCCATGGCTTGTCGACGTATTTTCTTTAGCTGTTAACTTCACAAATATACAACATCAGTATTACAGCAACTTCCGATAGGCTGATAAATTTTGGGCCACAGTCGAACTCCATTTGCAACTTCTTTTGGGACAGAGTAAAATGGTATGGTCGTACAACGCGTTTGGAGGAAACGTTTAGATTTTTTTTTGTTCCAAAATTTTTCCAGTGTATTTGTAGTTTTTATTTTAACCCTGTAATAAATCATCCCTTATAGCTTTTCTAAGGATCAAAAATTTCACAATTTTACTTCATATTTGACATTATTCCATACAATTATAATATTATTATTATTTCGTATATATTTACTTCAACTTTGCAACCAATGTCAATTTCCTCCTGTCATTTTGACAACTGTCGGCCACAAAAACTACCATCAAATGATGCACAATATTGTACAAACATAACAAAAGTAGAGAAGGATTTTCATCAAATTTATGTTAACCAAAATAAAAAAAACAATAATGCAAAAATCGTTTAAATTAAAAACGTAACACGGTTTTCGGGTTTCTGGCTATACATCATATTAGAGATGGGCGCGTGAATGAATTTTGACTCAAGATCAAGTACGCTCACAAGCTATCATTTAAAATTTACAAACAATTTATTTCTACTTAAATGACTAATTTAAATTGCACCCACGCTCACGTAATACTTATGTCATTTTCTATGGAAATCTGAGAGTGTTTCCATGGGAAAAAAGTCTTTAGAATCAAATTAAAAAATATTATGTTTCTTTAAGATTTGAGAATTTTATTGTAGAAAAATATTCTTTTAAACTAAAAATTAAAAAACAAATCACGCTAACTTATCAAGAATAAAATTTGACTCTCGCATGAATCACTCGCAAAAAATTCGTATCTTCTTACGTGGTTAATATAAAATTGGCCTGAGATCACGCGTGAACTTCATGTTACGCGCCCATCTCTTCTTCTTGCAATACAATATTTAAAAAAAAAATATATATATATATATATATATATATATATATATATCAAGAGATTACAATCAAAATGTTGGGTAATGATTACACCCTAAAAATTAATATTGTTCCAGGCTACAAAGACGGGGGGTGTTAAAGTGTTAAGTTTGTTCTTAACAAATACCAAAAGAAGAATAAATTACAATTGGTAAATTTATGTAAATAAAAATAAATTGGAAATTGTAGAAATTCTGTGTTTTGTTTACATATGTGAGTAGTACACACGCTTACATGATGAATTGATGGAAGTATGCTAGAGTTGATTTATTTGAATTTGGTTTAATTGCATGTCTCCGTGTAAAAGGCAATAAGTGTCCTTTACATGCACTCATCAAAACTTGATATATTTAAGAATAAACAATATCTACACTTAAAAGCATATGTCAGTTACAACTAACTTTGAGCGCCAATTTTCAAAATTTTTATTAAAATTTTTAAGTACCTATTTTTTTAACTTTTACACAATTAATTGTTAAAATATAAGATTTTTATGTAATTGCTACACAAAGAGAAAATAACATTTTCCGACAGTAATACAGTTAATACGGCTATAATTAATTGCTACAACCGAATATTCGATTAAAAAAACACACACACAAGATGTTTGCTTTTAGTGAGTATTCATACATGACGGTAAAGAATATTGATCGGGTCCGGGAAGACCCGATGGACAAATTTTACACTTAAAATTACAAATACAATTACAGTTTTATTAATTGGTTTGTTAAATTCACATTTGTTAAATTTAACAGGAATGGTGTTAAAATTAACAAATCTAATTCTGAGGTAAAAAAATGAATAAATTTTGTTAAACTAACAAATTTTTTTATGTTAAGCCAACAGACATATTATCTTAAGTGTTCATATGTAAAGGGTGGTTAAATTTTAAAGGCCGATGTTGAATGTGAACCACACCTAAACGTCAAGTTTTTTCCTGCATTTCATTTCACATTTCTTAATTTCAGACTAACTTAATTTGAACCATGGAAAGATACACAATGGAACCATGGAAAGATACACAATCTTTAAAGTTACTCATTCAGGCTTGTTATGAAAATGGGCGTTCGTGATTTTCTTTGGTCAGCATAATCGACCATATGTGTCTACAATCGGGAGAATTGTGGGCAAATTTCAGCAAACCGGGTCTGTGAAAACACCTGTTCATGCTCGCCCAGTTCGTTCTGCGGAAAACATTGCTGTTGTTCGCGATAGTGTGTCATGAGGTCGGCCAAGCATTTACCGTGAATGGTGTTCGCTATCGAGTGATAAAGAACTTATTGTGGCCAGCAGTTGAGGATATGATCCTGGACGATATGTGGTTTAAGCAGGTGCCACACAGCTAACGAAATAATGGCTCTTTTGCGTGGTGGCGATGTCAATTGGCCGACAAAATCATGTGATTTGACACCGTTGGACTTCTTTCTTTGGGGTTATTTGAAAGAAAATGTGTATGTCGATAAGCCAGCTACAATTCAAGAGCTAAAGGATGAGACAATTCGGCACATTAACGGCATAGAACCTCAATTATGCCTCAGCGTCATCGAAAATTTGGACCAGCGGATGGAGGTGTGCCGCCGAGGTCGCGGCGTCCATTTGGCCAATATTTTGTTCCATACATAAATGAACCATACCATTTATCATAATAAAAAGAAATGACAATAATTTCCTAAATAGTTTGTGTTTTATTCAAAATCAGCATCGGCCCTTTAAATTTAACCACTCTTTATAAAAAGAAATGTTGGTGAGTGACTGATGGACTTCACTAACTAACTGACTGATTGATGAACTTACTGACTGAGGGTTCAAAGGAGGTGAAATCTCTCCATCAACAGTATGCTCAAAGCGATTTGATAGAGAGCTAAAATTTAAAATATGTGTTCCATAGAGTATAATTATACTTTTTGGAATTTTATCTAGAAAAGTGGTAAGCATTTGGGTCCAAAAGTCGAAATTTTCCACTTTAAAGGCCTGCCTACACCACTTTGGCCTAAAAACCAGAAATATAAAATATGTGCTCCATATATAGATACTTTTTGGAATTTTCTCCAGGAAAGTGGTTCAAAAGGGGAAAATCTCCACCTTGCCCAAACCTGAAATTTAAAATTTTTATATCCTGATATATGGGCTAATTCATTGACAAAGTGCTTTTTTAGAATTTTTGCCAGGGAGTGCCAAAAGGCAGTCTCCCCCTTAACGGCCTGTCCAAACCGCTTTGGCTTAAAACCTGATATTTGAAATATGTATGTATGGGCTAATTCAGTGATACGTTACTTTTTGGAACTTTACAGGATTCAGAAGAAAAAAATGCCACCCTTTACGACCTGCCCAAACCGCTTTGGATGGAAACTTGAAATTTGCAGAATGACAACCGAAATGGAAAGACAAGGGGAATGACCAAATAAAATGGAACGGAGGAACGAGTAAAATTGAATCTATAGATAAGAGGAACGAATTGAATGGAATGGGGAATGAGTAAAACTGAAACGCTTTAAAACGGGAAACAGAATTTAATGAAACGAGGAACGATTGGAATTGAAACACCAAAATGGAGCCAACCTGAATTTTAGCGAGTTTTATCGATAAGAAAATATTTTTTTTCTATTTAAGCGATTTTTCGCCATTTTTATGTTATTGGAAAATCTATTAGTGAATGTTATTGGGACCTTGAATTAATTTAACATTTGTATTCGAAATTTATGGATTTATTGTTCAAAAATGGTTACATATATATTATTCAAATTATTGCCCATCGCTGGCAACAACTTTTTTCCATCTTTCTGGCAATTTTCGTATACCAAATCGGAAGAACGACCTGTCTTTCGTAGCGATCCAATCATCGACCCAATTTTTGCATTCTTCACATGATGTGGATTTCTGCTGGGACTGGCCATGTGTCATCGATCAAGACCATTAGTAGTCGGAAGAAGCGTTGTCTGGAGAATACGACAGGTGGGGTAGGACTTCCCATTTTAGCGTTTCCAAGTAGGTCTTGTCCTATCTTGCCGAGCGTTGTCATGCCGCGAAGTCACTTTGTCGCGCCTTTCTTTGTATTCCGGCCGTTTTTGCTTTAGTGCTTTAGCCTCAAACGCATGAATTGAGTAAGTTAGCGTTCACCCGTGATCGCTTAATTCGGTTTGGATAGCTCGTTGAGCATAAGCATCGTGTTGTTCGGGAAAACCAAATTACTTTTGCGCTTGGACTTGTCGTGATAGATTCTCTTTTCATCATCAGTCACAATACGACGTAAAAAACACTTCCTTTCTTGGCGTTCGAGGGGCTATTTACAAGCGAAAAATCGCCTTCCAAATTCGCGCGGATTCAACTCGTATGGGCAATATGGGTTGGGTTTGATATGTTCCTATGTTACAGGTTGGTTGAAAAGTTTCTGCGCTCGAAATGAAAGAATACTGTTTTTGTTACGAAATATATTTTTTTATTCAATATAATCTCCTAGAAGCTCAATACACTTGTTACAATGATCTTCCAATAATTTTATCCCATCCTTATAATGGTTTTCCGGAAGCTCTGCAAAATAACCGTCTACGGCTGCTATGGCCTCTTCATTCGACGAAAAATGCTTTCCACGAAGGAATTGTTTGAGATTTCTGAAGAGATAGTAGTCACTGGGAGCCAAATCTGGTGAATACGGTGGATGTTCAAGCAATTCGTACTTTAATTCTTTGAATTTAGCCATCGTCAAAACACTTTTGTGAGCAGGTGCATTGTCTTGATGAAAAATGATTTTTTTCTTCTTTAAACCAGGTCTTTTCTCACGAATTTTTTCATCCAGCTGATCCAAAAGGCTGCAATAATATTCAGAGTTGATTGTTTAAAGCTCTTGTTTCAATTTAGGATCATGGTGGTAGATCCAAGTCTCATTCATAGTTATAAAACGACGCAAGAAGTCGGTTTTATTCGGCTTAAAACGCTCGAAATTACGCTTAGAAATTTGTTTTCGATCCAGTTTTTGTTGAATTGTTAATGTGTGCGGCACTAACTTTCCAAACAGTTTTTTCATACGTAATTCTTCATGTAAAATATGGAGTTCTCGTTCGTCTGAGATGCCTATGGCATTAGCAATTTCACGCTTATCCAAACTTGGATCTTCACTAACCATATTATGTACCTGCTCAATGATTTCTGCTGTGGTTGCAGTTTTTGGTCGTCCTTCGCGTGGATCGTCTTTAAGGCTGGTACGACCACGTTTAAATTCACCAGCCCAAAATTCAACGGTGCGTTTTGAAGGTGAGGACTCCTTATACACTTCTAACAATTGTTCATAAATTTCCTTTGCGTTTAAACCCTTCAAAACAAAGAATCTAATGACTGCACGATATTCAATTTTTTTCATATTAAAAAAAATCAATGACACGTCAACTTCAAATGGCTTGTAAACAAAGAAAGAATTGACAGAATGACTTGCAACTTTGCATGTGTTCTCAGGACAGTTATACCAACTTGAGAAAAAAAAGTTTGGAGCTAGCAGTGCCATCTCTTGGTGAGCGCAGGAACTTTTCAACCAACCTGTATATGGTCTTTTTTACTAAAGAAATACTTTTTGGAAAATCTAATTAAACCAAAAAATGCTTTTTTCATTTCATCGAAATATTCTGTTACAGTTGGAACAAAAAGCAAACCCTTAAATCAATCACATTAGATCTATTCAGAGATGGGGGATTTTTGCTCTATATCTAGAAGTTTTCTCTCGCAGTGTAAATGCCTTTTAATAACTTTGCATATGTAAATTTATTGGAAAAATTTCTTTTTAAACATAAATTAAAGTTTTTCATAGTATTCTTTTCATAAAAGTTTCAGTTATTTCTTCGCAATGAACTGACAAAACAAAGTTTATGCGTAACTATTCGGAAAAATCACAATAAAAAACAGATTTTTTTTTGTATATTTTGTCATCATAATGTCAATAAAATTCCTCTGTTATGACAAACAAAAAAATACCTAGTGACAAAACCCAAACAAAAATATTGATAAAAAACTATGTATTTATATTCCCAGCTGTCTCTGTATAAATGCGTTAATAATGACTTTTTCATTTCCATATTTTTTATTATTTTCTTTTTTTTTTTTGACAACTGACTGGCCAAAATCAAATAACGAAATGTGAAAATGATAACGTTTATTAACTTAAGGGAGAAATCATTAAGGCTTACATACTCTTTCTTTGTACAACCTCCCACTTGCAGCACTTTGACGTGAAATGCAAACTTGCAGCAACAGCAGTGGTAATTGGTCATTAACAAACCAACCCAACAAACATTTCAAGCAGCGTAAAAGTCTTTTTATGCACACTTATCTCCTGACATTTTAAAGCAAATATTATATAATGATTTATAGGGTCCGCCATCTAACATTTTATTTTTTTCAACTAGTGCTTATTTCGTGAATGGTAACACTTAGCTCATGTCTGATTTGAAAGATAATTAGTTTTATCCTTCCGCTGAACGAATATGGTTGTGTATACGCTTGAACAACGCTGGGAAATATTGCGACATTACTTTGAAAATCATAGTAATGTTGCAGAATGTCATCTTTGCAATGTCATCTAGTCAGATGAAGCTCATTTTGATCTTGGCGGGTATGTAAACAAGCAAAATTGTCGCATTTGGGGCACAGAAAACCCCAAACAGGACGGCGCTACGTGCCACACAGCCGAAGCTACACTCGATGTTTTGCGCCCTGTTTTTGAAGATCGCATTATCAGCCGCAGAGCTGATGTCGTTTAGCGATTTGACACCGTTGGACTATTATTTATGGGGTGCCGTCAAAGATACGCCGTCAAAGTTACGCCGACAAGCCAGAGACAATTGACGCTTTAAAGGACAATATTCGTGAAGCCATTGGTAAAATACAGCTGCACACAATCGATAATGTGCTTAAAAATTGGACCGATCGTGTAGGCTACTGCATGGCCAGCCGAGGCAGCCATTTGAATGATATTATTTTCCATTATTAACCGGAAGGATTGTACTTTCAAATAAAAAAAAATTTGAGAAAATATTCAGTAGTTTTTTTTATAGCATTTTCAAAAAAAAAAAAAAGTTATTTGACGGACCCTATATTTTCATATTAACCACATTCAATATTCATTGGTCAATATCGCCCGGTTTTTTTTTTAATATATTTTTTAATTAAACAATTTGTTTGTGTAGTTACTTGTAACTGACAGTTGAATGTAATCAGTGGCAATAATGAAATGACAAAAAATTAAAATAAAGAACAGAGGGATAAATTAATATTTTATTCAATATCAATGTGTTAAATATGGCACTTAATGTTGGATAAATTACATGACTACTATTTGCCTACTCGATGCGTTTGGTTGTGGGTACTCGATGCATTTGATTGTGTTCGTGCATGTCGAGTAACTGCATAATAATGACATTTATGACAAGTCTGTCATATGCACAGACATGATTTTTTTAAAATTAATTTTAATATTTTACACATGATTTAATATTGAAAATTGAGTATAATGATGATAATGATTATTTAAAAAATGTGAAAATTAGTTAGGGATATATTTGTAGAGACTGCCTTAACTTAAAATACCACAAAGCATAGGTTGTGAGTTATGATGCAAATATGCAGTTCCTGTATTCGGAGACAAAAGGTTCAACTCCCAGCTTAGATGATTAAAAATTTAAAATACATATAAGTTTATGTATCTTCTCTGTTGGCAATAATACAACACCAAAAGTAACTTTCATTATTATATATTTTTGCTACACTCAAAAACTTAGTGGAAAACTTACAAGGAAGCACCTTTGATGGATTCCTCTCGATTGCATGGAAATCCGGTTGAGGGAAGTAAATTATACATATTTTTTAGTGGGTAATCTCTCATTTAAATGTTAAAAGGTGGGGCCAAAAAATTACCCCAATACGTGTATGAAAACATTGTAACAACAAAAAGTCGTTGCGATTTATTCTAGTGAAAAAAGTTAGCTCTTTAGGACTTATCCTGACAAGAGCGTGAGTCGTGCATTGACTAAATTCTTTAAGGTCCTGTAGGTGCCCTGAGAATATCCTTGAAGGTCCTGTAAAAATCTTTGCAGGTTCTGTAAATATCCTTGAAGGTCCTGCGAATATCCTTGAAGGTCCTTCGAACATACTTAAAGCTCCTGCGAATATCCTTGAAGATCCTGCGATATCCTTGAAGGTCCTGCGAATATCCTTTAAGGTCCTTCGAACATACTTAAAGCTCCTGCGAATATCCTTGAAGGTCCTGCGAATATCCTTGAAGGTCCTTCGAACATACTTAAAGCTCCAGGGCATATCTTTGAATGTCCTGCAAACATTCCTGCAGGTCCTGCGAATATCCTTAAAGGTCCTTGGAGGTAATTTTACCTTATTTTCAGTAAAGAAAACGTTCCGTCCCAGGTGGTTGTCCTCCCCTAATCAAAGTGAACATAGGAAGCGTGCTGTCCCCGGTGGCTGTCCTCCCTTAGACACAGCTCAATAGAGGAAACGTGCCGTCCCAGGTCGCTGACCTACCCTAGACGCAACTGAATAGAGGAAACGTTGTTGCCCTCCGTTTTTTCTTATCAAAGTCAAAAGAGGAAGAGTGCCATTCCCGGTACCTGTCCTCTTTTAGACGCAGCCTTAAAGCGTGCCGACGCTGGTCGCTGTTCTACCCTAGACGCAGTTCAACGGAGGAAATGTGCAGTCCCCGGTTGCTGTCCTCCCTCAGAAGGAGCTTTGTAGAAAAAACGCGCCATTCAAAGTCCTTCTTCTCCCCAAATCAAAGTCAACAGAGAAAGCGTTCAATCCCAGAGGAAGAGTTCCGTACACAACTTATTCGAGATAACAAACATTTGTATAACCATATTGCATCTGTTGTGGAAAAGGGTTGGAAAAAAACTCTTCGGAAAAATCCCACTAAAAGCATATATGTAATTTACAAAAAATAACCTGAGGGATGTGTCTATTAGAGGGAGGTTACAATGTAACTCCGCCCCGGAAGGCTAGTTGGTAGCGTGCTAGCTTATAAGTGCGGGGGTCGTGGGATTTTACTATTATGTTTTATCTGTGAAATGGCGAGCAAATGATATGAGATGTATTGAATAAATATTTTGTTAAAGACTGACGATTTTCTTTAATGAACATTCTCTAAACAAACAAGTGTCGACCTTAACCCTTTCAGGGTCAAAAATAATTTCAGTCGAGCTAATAATGCAAAATTTTGTAGTTAAAGTAATGTGTAAGCTGTAAATTATTATAATGTTAAATGTAAATGATAAAAATTGTTAAATTATTATAATGTAAAAGTGTATTGTAATGTCGAATATATTTGACAAAAACACGGCAAGGGTTAAAATGATGTAGGGTCGCTTTTGTTCGATTCTATTTTTTTTTATTTTTTTATATGATGCTGGCCTTCGTTTACTATTACATTTTCATTATGGATTGTTGAATATCCACTTACAATTCGTTTATAAATATATTATGTATTTTTTATAATGCAAACAAATGCAAAATTTAAATTTATTACAATCACATACGCCTCACAGTGCGCCTCAAGAATATTTTGGGTTCGACAAATGGAAACATGGAAACATGATTGAAGGACTCGAAACTATTAAAACAAAAACTGTACCACGAATTGTTGTCATGAATAGTTAAGAAATTATATTTGTATATCCTGATCCTAGCTTAAGTTGTAATTATTCGAATATTTAATTTGTAATAATTTTGATTCCTTTAATCATATAGTAAATACAATCTTCAAACTATATACTTAAATATTATTTGAGCCTAACTGTGCATTTCCTTATTTATTTAACTGAAACAACTTTTGTGTTATTGTCGGATGGTAAAGTTCAAACGAGAATGGCGGTGTGGTGTTGGAGAACATATGATGATATAAATGTTGATTTTAACATTTCACACAATCAACAAATTTTTTTATCATCTGTTACAAGTTTCTTTTAACTACCACCCAAAATTGTCAAGCAATGAAAAAGTAATTAAATTTTATTGTGTTTTTTTATAACACTACCACAATATATAATGCTGATATTGCAGTAACAAATAATAGCAAAAATATGTTCAAAAACTGCAGTAGTATACACAAAAATAAAAGTAAAAATGTTGATGTTATAATGACAGTTATCAAGTGATGAAGACTATAAATATACTTTAATCAAATATCATCAATTGAGCATTAAATTTTATATCAATATAATCCAGTACTGCCTCTGTAGGCTGACCATTCATTCTGATTTTAAAAATTTTAAGTATAGAGTGCTTTACAATAGATGGCGTATTTCTTACACATGGTTTGTGTCTTTAATAACTTATATGGTCTTTTAAATGATAAACATCTGTTATTTATTCTCTCTTAGTCATTGAACGAAATAGTGGACACAACAGTTTTTTTTTTTTTTTTTGCTTCGAAAATGGCGAATTTTGTGCCAGGAATTTTTGCTTTACTTCTTCAAAAACCGCCCAGGTCAGCCAAAACAGTTCGAAGATAATGCATAACGAAGTGGTGTCAAACTCAAGAAGAACTTGCAAGCACTGGGATTCATCCAAAAGCTAGGAAATTTGGTACCACACGAGTTGAAGCCAAAAGACGTGAAAAGATGATTTTGCATGTAGAAAATGCTACTTGAACGCCATAAAAAGAAGTAATTTTTGCTTTGAATCATAACTGGCGATGAAAAATGGATCCATTACGACAACCCCAAGCGCAAGAAATCGTAGATGAAGCCCGCTGGCTGGATCAACGCCAAGGCTGAATATCCATTACATCCAGGTAATGCTCTCTATTTGGTGGAACCAGAAGGGACTCATCTATTATGAGCTGCTGAAATCGAGTAAGACGATCACAGGGGTCCTGAATTGAACACAATTGATTCATTTGAAGTGAGCATTGGGCGAAAAACGCCTGGAATATGGGACCAGACCTGAAGCAGTAGTATTTCATCATGACACATGTTGCAAGATCGGTTGAAAACTATTTGGAAGTTTTACCTTACCCGCTTTACAGAAAAGGCCTTCCCCGGTTCAACTACTATTTGTTTCGGTATAAGCAGAACGCTCTTACTGAAATATGATTATCTTCAGAACAGGATATCCGAAATTGGTTTGATTCGTTTCTGGCCTCCAAAAGTTAGCAGTTCTTTTGACAGGGAATCCATATGATGACAGAAAGATGGGAAAAGGTCATAAGCTAGTAACCTCATATTAACTAAATATTAGTTCTTATTATTAAAAGAGTTTCAGCATAAGTTTTTGCTAGAATCTTACGAGGGCGGATCAATTAGTCCGTGACTTTTCGAACTTCCCTCGTAGTTATATGAAATACAACACTGCTCCCATCAAGTACCACCTGTAAATAGACGACTACTGTCAAATTATGAGCAAGTTTCGTCATTTACTTTGCGTTTAACAGCTGTTCAAAACATACAACCTCGTGGATTTTTTTAAAGATGAAAAAGTGAATTTCGAGTGCTCATTAAAATTTTTATTTGCGAAAAAACCGTCAGTAAAACCAAGGAAAAGCTTGATAAATACTATGGCGAATCTGCGACATCGATTTCAATGGTAAAAAAGTGGTTTACTGACTTTCGTTGTGGCCTTCAAGCACGGAAGATGCCGTACGTTCTGGACGCCCAGTCCAGGTTTCTATGCCCAAAACAATAGAAAAAATTCACGATATGGTGTTGGCCGATCGGAGATTGAATGTGCGATAGATTGTGGAAGACATAGACATCTCACATCGCTCAGTGGTTTCAATTTTGAACGATCACATAGCAATGAAAAAGCTTTCTGCAAGATGGCTGCCGCGTTTGCTTACAATCGACCACCAACGGAATCGTGTGACAGCTTAATTTCCATGGCAAAAATCTATGAAATAGACTGCGGATTTAGCCCACATTGACTATTTCCTATTTCCAAAACTAAAGAAAAGAGATTAAGCTACAACTATGAAATTATTGATCAAACAAATGCCTAGGACCTCGAAAAATGCTGCTCTTAAACGCAAAGTAAATGACGGAACTTGCTTAAATTTGACAGTAGTATAATAACAGATGGTACTTTTTGGGAGCAGTGTTGCATTTCATATAACTACGAGGGAAGTTCGAGAAGTCACGGACTTATTGATCCGCCCTCGTATAAAAAGAAATAAAAAAATATTAGTTAACTTAAACAATAAAAAAAATAGAGATTGTAATAACAAAATTTGTCAAAATTCTAATGTTTTGTCTTACAATTAAATTTAAAAAAAAACAGCGTTCAGTATTTTGTGGCATATCCACGATTTTTGATTACTTCAGAGCATCTCTTAGACGCTGAGGCTATGATCTTTTCAACATAATTGTTAGAAATTGCATTCCACTGCATTTTTAATTCAATGAAAAATTCATGCATATGTTCTCAATATGGTTAAGATCGGAAAATTGTGGCGGCCACAAGCTTGCCGCATGTATGGGGTCGTTAACGTACTGGAATGTTAATTATAGTGAAATTTTTCCTCTAGCACATGGAAGCATAACTAAGCTAAGAAGGTCTTCACAGATTGTAGCTGTCATTGAAGTGGACCAATTACACTACCCGAAACCGAACCACACCCCACAACATAATATTTCCGCGTCCCTGCTTTACTGTGGCAGTGGTGAATCTGGCATTATAATTGTTTCATGTACTCTGTTAACCCATAAACGGATTTTACTGTACACAAACTGTACACTAATTTGTAGTGTACAGTACACAAACTTTAAGATTACAGTGCACTAACTTTTAGTGTATAGTACACTCTATTTTCCCAGTCGTTCAAACTTCGGGGTGTACACTGTATTTTTGCTTTACTTTAGTAAAGAAATTGTCGGAGATTACGTTGGTTTAAGTTACCAGTATATATAAGCAGCAAAACATACAAATTTAAACAAAATATATTTAAATTTGACGAAAACATACAAATTTAAAAGCCAAATAAACAGGCGACCTTAATTTAAAGATATTTGTTCAAAATCAGTTGATATTAAGACTTTGTTGATATAAAAATCCACTTTTGGCCGTAAATATAGGTGATCCCAAATAAAAGTATTTTCTTTGCTTATAAAAAAATCATTTAATTGCTTTATCTTTAGTATTTTCAAAAAGCAGTCTGCAAAGCAGCCTCCACCAATAAGAGTAGCCTTAAAGTATGCTATGAATATTGGCAACAGCAAAACCAATTAAAACCTTTAACAAAGGAAAAAAAAAGTCCAAAAAGAAAACAAAAAACAAACACCAATTTTTTACCTGTTGAATGTAAAGGCGACAAGAGCATCGCGAAGCTGAATAGTAGTTAAACAAGCATCAGTCTTAAAGAAAACGCGAGAGTAGATACAAGCAAAATTAAAGGTGTTTTAAAAAAAAAAACTGAAATAAAGCCACATAATTAAACGAAAATACAGGAATTTAATAAACAATTTAGTTGAATTAATAAACTTTAAAATAATTCAGAGTTCAGTATTATTTTGTTAAATAAAACTAAAGATGTTTGAAGTTGTAATAAATTGAAATATTAAATGAATAAATGGATTTTTGTTTTATCTGCTTTTTAGTGGCTAAAGAATTTTTTTTTCTTTTTTTTTTTGTAAATCTTTTTGTTTCCAAACCAGTTTGTTTGAAAAAAAAGCGCGTGCTGTTTAAAAACTTATTTTTTGTGTATGTTTTGTTTACCAAAATTTCAACAATTTGATTTTTTTGTTATTTTGGGAGAGAAGTATTTAAAATAGAGAGAGAGAGAGAAAAAACAATATCAAACCAAAATTTAGCATTTGAAATATGTTTGTAAACATACAAAAATAGAAAATTTAAATATTTTATTAACTACAGCACGTGTAAAATTGCACTTTTATGCTGATTTTCTGTATGTTATGCAAAACAAAAGACTTAAGCAACAAACTTGTATAATTAAAGACAAAACAAAAGACTTAAGCCACAAACGTTTTTTCTTAACCGTATAAGGAAATTGTTGATTGCTGAGAGTTCAAACATAATTTACCACAAACAATGGGTACACGTGTACCTCCACCTTGTCCCACCCCCTTAATATGTGATGGTCAATCTGTGGCTGGTCTACCGCAACTCATTGATGATCTACAACGTCTCTCCGAAGATCAGGATAGTGCCGATGTTGTTTTTATATGTGACCGCGAAGAAGAACGTATTTATGCCCATCGTATTATAATGATGGCTCGGTAAGTTTTTTTTTAATATATTAGCCAACATTCCTTAAAATATTTGCAACACCAACGAAAAGTGGAGTTTTTTTTTTTATTTCCCTCAAGAAAACTTTAAAAGCGTGCGTGTATATTTAGTGTAGTAAAAAAAGAGTCTGCTGCAAATTAGTGGCTGACAGTTGTGTTGAACAACTCTCTAAGTAAAACATGTTATGCGAGAACGTGTGTTAAACATGCCACATCAGAAAAATAACAACAACAAAAATACCGGGTCTTAAATATTGTTAATAACAAATCTGTTTGCATGTGCAAGTTGTGTTCTCTTTTCTTTTTTTATTTTATTTTTCAACAACTTTACCATTAATGGGAATTTTTGCGGTATATTTCAATTGTGTTATTGCTGTTGATGTTATTAAGTTGCCCCCTCTTGTTTTAATTGTGTGCTACATACATACTATTGGATGTATGTAGTGTAGAGTTTAGTTAATAGAAATAATTGTGGCAATTGTTGCAACAGCAGTCAGTAGTAGGAAAAGTAGTAAATTGTCTTAGTCTTACATTTAATTCCTGTTTTAATGATAAATGTGTATATGGTGTTGTTGACTATAATATCATAATGATGTTTTATTTTCTCCTTGTTGTTGTTAAGTGTTAGTTATTGCAAATTTGTGTAAATTTGTTGCAATTCTGCAGCGCGTTTTTTTTCTCTCTCTTTTAGCGGCATTTTAAAGGTGTAAATATGTTATGTCTGATGCAGGAGTATAAAAATTCTTTGTATCATTGATAATTATGTGTAAAACTCATGAATCATTAATGCTGTACAAATACTTTGTTGGTGTTTTTGTATTTTAGAATGTAATAAAAAAAATTCTTTTAAGTGATTACACGAGTTTGATCATGATAAGTGTTATTAATAATTGCCGTTATGTAATTTTTCAGGTGACATCAGACAGATTTTGTTTAATTATACAGTGCAGCATTTTTAAGGTCATCGTGTGGTTCCTCCTTCATACCCGTTTTTTTTTGAAGTATATATCGAAACTAAAAAAAACCTGCAAGGGACTTGGCCAGATTACATCGAATTTTTTTTTTATGGACACCCTAAGTTTTTGTACCCAAACACGATTTTTTTAAAAAAGGAAAATTTTTATGGAATCCATATATCATAAACCGTTCGGAATTTTGTTTTTATGTCTTTGGCAAAGTTGTAGATCCAAACCAAAGCGAAACAATTCTCATATGGACCGAATCAAAAAAATTGCATCCACTGCATCAAAAATGCTATTTTTTCATGATAATATGGAAATAGCCAAACTTCTTAAAAAATGTTTCTGAGTGGGTGTGATTGTCATGTGTGTTTTATCTTCGTGTTGCGGTTTTTAGTTGGAACTGGGTTTTTACAACACCTCATCTTCCTAAACAGGATTTTAAAATTGGTGTGATTACACTATGCAACAAAATGAAAAAAATTCTTTGCACAAATATAACCACTATTTTTTTTGATGAACTATGGTCCCCCTATTACAAAAATGGTCGAAATTTTAAATTCTATGGAAAAGTTTTTTTTTTAAATTTATTTTAGTAAAATTGTCCATTTTTGAAAATCTTGTTCCACAGATATTGACATAACTCAAGAACGATAGATCGCACTTTGTTAGTAAATACACAAAAACAAATTTAATTTCAATACCTACAAGTTTTGTTTGCATTATTTTTTAGCCTGCATAAGAGTTTCGGAGTTATCTAAAAAGTTGTCGTGAAAAATTATGTTTTTCAGCCAAAATTTTTGGATTTTTTTTTTTTTTGAAAAAATCAGAAAAAACCTTAAATGGTCAAAAGTGATCAGTTTAGCACTTTAAGAGTAAACATTGGCTATGCAAAATAAGTGTGAGCAAAAAGATGTGCTTTCTAGGGTTAAGGAATGTTCGTATTAAGATGACATGTACTAGAGAGTTGTTTATATTGTTGTTAGATATAATTTAGCTGAAGAAAGATTTCTTAAATTCCCAGTATTTAAGCCATTTCAGGACAAAATCATGAAAAAATTATAAAAAATAGCACTTTTCCCAATTTTTTGCAATTTTGATGCAGTGGATGCAATTTTTTTGGGTCAGTCCATGTGAGAATTTGTTTGCTTTGGTTTGGATCTACAACTTTGCCAAAGACATAAAAACAAAATTCCGAACGGTTTACGATATATGGATTCCATAAAAATTTTCCTTTTTTAAAAAAATCATGTTTGGGTGCAAAAACTTAGGGTGTCCATAAAAAAAAATTTCGATGTAATCTGGCCAAGTCCGTTGCGGATTTTTTTTAGTTTCGATATACACTTCAAAAAAAAACCGGGTACGAAAGAGGAACCAATTTATGTGTGCACTGTGTTATTTACTACCAACGAAACTACATTATGCTTTAACCACAAATCCTATTGAAATTTAAATATCTTGTAGAGTGCAAAAAATTACCAGACATGCAGTTTTTTATGTGCTTAGTGGGTTAAACATGGCACCGCTTTTGTATTAACATAATACCGACCAGTAAATTTTTTTTCGAAAAAATTAAATTGATTTTTTTTGTATGGGGCAAGCATTGTTTCCACCCGTTGGAGAGTAAATGAGGTAAAGGTTGGTTAAATATTTTTAAACTCTGTCTCCTCAATATAGGCCTACAAGCGGGACGGAACATGTTCGTGTGTGTTCAGAGTATACAGCCGATATAAAAAATATTTGCGGAATCTTCGTGATGACATGTGACATATCTGGCACGTGAGCAATTTTTGACTCAAGCTCACGCACGATCACCAACCAAAAATTGCAATCATGCACAAAGATTTAATTTAATTTAAATGTTCGCTCACGCTCACGAAATACGAATTGAAACCATATTTTCACCACTTGAAGTGTTACTATATTTAATACAAAAAGAAAGAAGTAAAAAAAGAATTAAATTCGGCTGTGTCGAATCTTTGAATACCCTCCACCAATATCCTAAAATATGTTTTCTACTGTTTTTGATACAAATAATGAAAAAAAAAACTTTGAAAGTAAAATTATGGAGGTGAAAAAAATTAGTGGTGGAAAAATATTTGGAGGTAAAAACACTTTTTGTGGTAAAAAATTTTTGTGGTGAAAAAAAATTTTGTGGTGAAAAAAATGTTTGAGGTGAAAATTTTTTTGAGATTAAAAATATTTGAGGTGAATATAAAATATTTTTTTATTCTCAACGAATGGTGAAAATCAATTGAAAATATTTTACTTGCCAGTCGCTACTATGAAATTGTACTAAAATGCTTTACATCAATTTGTATGGAAAACTTAGAGGTACCCTCACAATTTCACTCATAAGTTTTTAACCGCTGTAAAGATTTTGCTCATTTTCAGTATCAAACAATCTGGGTAAAAATAGGCACCGCCGCTTGCGTCTTCGCGTCGTGATCGCCAGACAGACAGACGGACATCGCCAAATCTATTTAAAGTTGCATAAGCATCACGAGTATAAATACTTTATAAAGTCATATACCTATATTTCGGCATGTTACAAACGGAATAACAAAATGATATATACCCTCACCATATATGGTGGAGGGTATAAAAACATTCTTGCTATTACGTGTAAAAAAAAAAACAATAAATAAAAAAATTAAAAAAAATATAAAAAAACATGAAATCGGAAATAATGAAAAAACAAATACAAGAAATAATCACGAAAAAATCACGAAAAAGCACGTGTGATTTACGAAAGTTCGTTTCAAGTGCCTACCTCTAGTTAAAAAATGTCTGAAATACACAAAATTAATTTTTTTTTGTACACAGATTCTTCCCGATCAGAGCTTCCCAAGATATAATCATATGTGGCCTTATGTAATAATATATTATCTTATATATTTACATGTGTCAGTATGCATTGCCATACATATATAATCATATATTACATTAATTTTTTTTTAAATTACCTTATATTGTGCCATATATTACCATATCTACTTAAATATTGATCATTATAAAATTGGAAATGATTTATATAAGACATGGTTAATATTATATCATATAAAATTATATATAATACTATTTACAATTTCATATAGCTTGCTATACAATATTTACATATATTATATATTTAATATAGGGCCAAATATAAGAAATATTTTTTGCTATGGAATTTAGTGAGATCCCAATTTATCCGATCTAATTGAATCAGATATTATGCAATAATATATTGTATAGAATCTAGTTCAGTGGCCTCCAAACACTAAAGCTGAAAGCCCATACCGCGCATGCTGCGCTTCTTCACGTCATACGCGGTTGTCAAAAAAGTAGAATCAGTGTAATTGAATGCTGCAAGTTACATAGTACCAAAGCGTAGAATGCCTTGACGCGTATGACGCCTAAAGTAGGTCTACTTTCTACTTTTGTAAGCGTCATAAGCAGCGTATGAAGAGATCAGCTGATTTTTATAGGTTTTTAAAACTACACAAGAAACACGAAGTTCTTTATTTTAAATTTATTTTATTCAACAAATTTACGCTAAAGCTGATCAAAACAAAAGCGTCGTATGTAACTTGAATTTCAGTAAAGCGTTTAAAGCGTTGATGCGTACAAAGCGTTGACGCGAAAACGCGTGGTATGGACTTTCAGCTTAATACTATGATATTTGCGTTTGTAGTAAAGAGCTTTTTTTCAGGGACGGAAAATTCAGTACGTTAGTACTTTTCATCAACTTGAAAATAACTTTTCAAACACACAACGATCAGTCTATGTTCAGTAAAACAAATACATTTGATAAAGCGTGAGAACAGTTATTTTTGTATATTGAAAACAATGACGGCGATCCCGTATGTTTGGTTTGTGGTTATAATGCTAAACGCAATCACAAACATACCATTGAAAGCCATTATAATACATGCCAAAAGAAATTTTTGAATAAAAATTTGATAGGGCCAAATTAGTAGATGAACAGAAATTAAAGTTTCAAAAGAAAAATTTGCCAATCGACCAATTTCAATATGAAAAAATTATCAAAGAAAAGATTCCTTTTGTTGTTGCTCTATCCTTAGCAAAGCACAGCAAGCCTTTTGAAGATGGTCTTTTTTTAAATATCTTTCAAAAGAATTATTAAAGTGTTATGGCTTAAATAAATTATACAACTTATTATAACATTTCGAAATTCAAAATTTCCATCCTTGTAAAAGCTCTCGTCGAAGCTCGCTGTAGGTGAAAAAGCTCTTTTGTAAAAGCTTGCACATTGTGCATATGAGTTGCACGCAACTGATCTAGTTGATAAAAAAAATTTCTCAAAAAAAATTCTAAAAAAATTTTAATAAGAATAAAAAATTGAGTATTAAAAAACAATGCCCTCGACAGGGTTTTAACCCGGACTGCGAGAGTTAAAGTCAATGGCTTAACAAGGATCTAATTGGAATGATTAAAACTGATTCGAAAAATGGCATATCAAATTAGATCCCGCAATATATTAAGGGATTTAGAACGATCATAATTAATCCTAGAAATTGCAGAATAAATTAGATTCAGCAATATATTAAGGGATTTAGTAAGATCCAAATTTATTCGAAAAAAGTCATATCGAATTGTATCAGATTAGATCCATCAAAATAATATTTACAAAATTTAAATATTAAAATTTAAAATATTACAATTCTAAAAAAACAATGTCTTTGCCAAGATTTTTAACCCGGTCTGCCAGAGTTGTAGTGAGTTCAGCAATCAGCAGTGTGTGGCTGACTTTATTAGACTAAATTCGTATAATTTTGTTATAAATAATTATATATTTGGGGCTTAAATACAATTATATATTCGAGAATTTGAGAAAAAATGTACATCTCGTGGTTGAATTAATAAGACTAAATTGGTTTTGCACTTATATGATTTCCTATAATTATATATAACTATATATAATTTTATACATAATTGCACTTAATTATATATAACTATATTTAAATATATATAAAATTTTATTTGATCATTATAATTATATATAATTCGCATCTAAAAATCGAAATATATATGAGCATACATGATCATACATGGGCATGTATATGATCATACATGGGCATACATGCTCATATACGTCCATACATTGTTCAATATATGACCATACATGATCTCATATATGATCATATATCTTCGGATCCGAAATTTGAGGGTATATGGACGTATATGATCATATACGAGCATACATGAATAGTATATGAGCATGTATGATAATATATGCACATATATCACCATATACCCTCAAATTTCGGATCCGAAGATATATGGTCATATATGAGATCATGTATAGACGTATATGACCATGTATGCCCATGTATGATCATATACAGGCCCATGAATAATCATGTATGCTCATATATATTTCGATTTTTAGATGGGAAATATACATTATTGATTGAAGAAATGTGGAGAAATAATATTTAAAACAAAAAAACTTATATATAATTTTTCATCACTTATATGACTTTTAGAAACAAAGATCATATACAGCGGTCAAAAAAAGTATTCGGCAAACTGCTTGTTTTTCATAATCATGAAAAATATGTTAAAAAAATCCTGCAAAATGAAAAATATAAAAATGCAAATTATTAGCTTAAAGTGTCATCTCTTTATTTATGGAACAAAAAATACAACAAAAAACAATATTCTGGAAAAAAAATACAAAAACAAAAACGTAATATATCAACGCAAAAAAAGTATTCGACAACGTTGCTGTGGTTGTGATTCAAGGGAAAAGCACCGTTTCTTTGAAATTTATATTGATGTCTTTCATTATTACTAATATTTTTTTAAGTCTTAATTTCATTTATTGAATTATTTGTTAACATGGGTCGAAAGGGTGCAGAGATTTCTTTAGATGTTAAAGAAATAATAATTACACATTTTAAAAATGGAATAACGGAACAAGAAATAGCAGAAATTGTTGGAAGACCTAAAACAACTATTCACTACATCATAAATAATTACAAAAAAACAAAAAGTATTGAAAATGTACAAAGAAGTGGGCGTCCAAAAAAACTTAATGAAGTAAACGAAAGGTGGATCTTGCGTGAAATAAAAAAAAATCCTAAGATCAACGCTACAGTTTTAACAAAACAGCTAGAACATGATCTTAATATCAATGTTACACAGAAAAGCTCGAGTTGACTTCGCAAAAGCGCATGTGAATAAGCCTATGGAGTTTTGGATGAAGACTATTTTTGCTGATGAGTCTAAATTCAACCTATTTGGATGTGATGGTAAGGTTCTGGTGTATAGAAAGCCTAATACCGAGTTGGAGGAGCGAAATATGGTGCCTACTGTAAAGCACGGTGGTGGCGGTGTTATGGTCTGGGGATGTATGGGGGCTTCAGGCGTGGGTAATTTAGTTTTCATTGATGGAATAATGGACCATCAGTACTACATAAACCTATTTAAGGAAAATCTTAAGCCAAGTGCCGAAATTTTGGGTGCTGCAAGTGATTTTCAATATTATCAGGATAATGATCCAAAACATATGGCCCTAAATACAAGGTTGTGGATGTTGTATAACTGTCCAAACGTGATTAAACCACCTGCACAGTCCCCAGACTTAAACCCCATCGAACACCTATGGGCCTGCTTAGAGCAAAATATAAGGAAAAGAAATTTCAGGAACAAAAACCAGCTTAAAGCAATCCTTCTAGAAGAGTGGCAAAAAATTGACCAAAACTACATTTTAGATCTTGTTAAATCAATGCCAAAGCGTTTAAAAGCCTTTATAAAACAAAAAGGAAGGGCAAATAAATATTAATTATTTATTTTGAATCAATATTTTCCCGTTAATCACAACCAGAGCAACATTGTCGAATACTTTTTTTGCGTTGAAATATTACATGTTTTTGTTTTTGTATTTTTTTTTTTTCCAGAATATAGTTTTTTGTTGTATTTTTGTTTCATAAATAAAGAGATAACACTTTAAGCTAATAATCTGCATTTTTATATTATTCATTTTGTAGAATTTTTTTAACATATTTTGCATGATTATGAAAAACAAGCAGTTTGTCGAATACTTTTTTTGACCGCTGTATAATTATATAGATTATTATAAACTAATTACATGTTACATGATATAAAAAATTTCTGAATATTGTTGTAAAAAAAAAATATTAATAAAAAAGTAAAAATAAATAAAAAAAACAAAAAAAAAACGGTTTAATAATTTTACAAATCTAAATTCTTATTTATTTATATATTTATATATTTATTTATATATTTATTTATTTATTTATTTATTAATTTATTTATTTATTTATTTATATATATATATATATATATATATATATATATATATATATATATATATATATAAGCATGTCCTATCTAACTATCAAAGCAGTTTCTCTGAATTGTTTTTCAGAAATATGTCAGTTAAATATGTAATGACGTAATGGTGAAAAGTTAAATATGTTATGACGTAAGACTTAAATATGTTATGACGTAACGAAAATATACTAAATACAGCTAAATAACAAATTCTAAGCATATTTAACATGTTAAAACAATGTGAAATACCAAAAAAAGCAATAATAACTATTATAAATTGTTTTTCAGAAAACTTTGAAAAATTTTTTAATATCACATATATTATTGAATATTGTGAACGAAATTTGTCTGGAGGATTTTGGCCACTGTGGCCAAACGGAGCGGGGTACACATATGAGCCATACCTCAAATTAAAGCTCTAAGCATGCCCTATCTAACTATCAAAGCAGTTTCTCTGAATTGTTTTTAGAAAACTGAAAATTTTTTTAATATCACATATATTATTGAATATTGTGAACGAAATTTCTCTGGAAGATTTTGGCCACTGTGGCCAAACGGATCGGGGTACACATATGAGCCATACCTCAAATTAAAGCTCTAAGCATGTCCTATCTAACTATCAAAGCAGTTTCTCTGAATTGTTTTTCAGAAAACTGAAAATTTTTTTAATATCACATATATTATTGAATATTGTGAACGAAATTTCTCTGGAGGATTTCGGCCACTGTGGCCAAACGGAGCGGGGTACACATATGAGCCATACCTCAAATTAAAGCTCTAAGCATGTCCTATCTAAATATCAAAGCAGTTTTTCTGAATTGTTTTTCAGAAAACTTTAAAAAATTTTTTAATATCACATATATTATTGAATATTGTGAACGAAATTTCTCTGGAGGATTTTGGCCACTGTGGCCAAACGGAGCGGGGTACACATATGAGCCATACCTCAAATTAAAGCTCTAAGCATGTCCTATCTAACTGTCAAAGCAGTTTTCTGAATTGTTTTTTAGAAAACTTTGAAAAAATTTTTAATACCACATATATTATTGAATATTGTGAACGAAATTTGTCTGGAGGATTTTAGCCACTGTGGCCAAACGGAGCGGGGTACACATATGAGCCATACCTCAAGTTAAAGCCCTAAGCATGTCCTATCTAACTATCAAAGCAGTTTTTCTGAATTGTTTTTCAGAAAACTTTGAAAAATTTTTTAATATCACATATATTATTGAATATTGTGAACGAAATTTCTCTGGAGGATTTTGGCCACTGTGGCCAAACGGAGCGGGGTACACATATGAGCCATACCTCAAATTAAAGCTCTAAGCATGTCCTATCTAACTGTCAAAGCAGTTTTTCTGAATTGTTTTTTAGAAAACTTTGAAAAAATTTTTAATACCACATATATTATTGAATATTGTGAACGAAATTTGTCTGGAGGATTTTGGCCACTGTGGCCAAACGGAGCGGGGTACACATATGAGCCATACCTCAAGTTAAAGCCCTAAGCATGTCCTATCTAACTATCAAAGCAGTTTTTCTGAATTGTTTTTCAGAAAACTTTGAAAAATTTTTTAATATCACATATATTATTGAATATTGTGAACGAAATTTCTCTGGAGGATTTTGGCCACTGTGGCCAAACGGAGCGGGGTACACATATGAGCCATACCTCAAATTAAAGCTCTAAGCATGTCCTATCTAACTGTCAAAGCAGTTTTTCTGAATTGTTTTTTAGAAAACTTTGAAAAAATTTTTAATACCACATATATTATTGAATATTGTGAACGAAATTTGTCTGGAGGATTTTGGCCACTGTGGCCAAACGGAGCGGGGTACACATATGAGCCATACCTCAAGTTAAAGCCCTAAGCATGTCCTATCTAACTATAAAAGCAGTTTTTCTGAATTGTTTTTCAGAAAACTTTGAAAAATTTTTTAATATCACATATATTATTGAATATTGTGAACGAAATTTCTCTGGAGGATTTTGGCCACTGTGGCCAAACGGAGCGGGGTACACATATGAGCCATACCTCAAATTAAAGCTCTAAGCATGTCCTATCTAACCATCAAAGCACTTTCTCTGAATTGTTTTTCAGAAAACTTTGAAAAATTTTTTAATATCACATATATTATTGAATATTGTGAACGAAATTTCTCTGGAGGATTTTAGCCACTGTGGCCAAACGGAGCGGGGTACACATATGAGCCATACCTCAAATTAAAGCTCTAAGCATGTCCTATCTAACTATCAACGCAGTTTTTCTGAATTGTTTTTCAGAAAACTTTGAAAAATTTTTTAATATCACATATATTATTGAATATTGTGAACGAAATTTCTCTGGAGGATTTTAGCCACTGTGGCCAAACGGAGCGGGGTACACATATAAGCCATACCTCAAATTAAAGCTCTAAGCATGTCCTATCTAACTATCAAAGCAGTTTTTCTGAATTGTTTTTCAGAAAACTTTGAAAAATTTTTTAACATCACATATATTGAGAATATTGTGAACGAAATTTCTCTGGAGGATTTTGGCCACTGTGGCCAAACGGAGCGGGGTACACATATGAGCCGTACCTCAAATTAAAGCTCTAATCATGTCCTATCTTACTATCAAAGCAGTTTTTCTGAATTGTTTTTCAGAAAACTTTGGAAAATTTTTTAATATCACATATATTATTGAATATTGTGAACGAAATTTCTCTGGAGGATTTTGGCCACTGTGGCCAAACGGAGCGGGGTACACATATGAGCTATACCTCAAATTAAAGCCCTAAGCATGTCCTATCTAACTATCAAAGCAGTTTTTCTGAATTGTTTTTCAGAAAACTTTGAAAAATTTTTTAATATCACATATATTATTGAATATTGTGAACGAAATTTGTCTGGAGGATTTTGGCCACTGTGGCCAAACGGAGCGGGGTACACATATGAGCCATACCTCAAATTAAAGCTCTAAGCATGTCCTATCTAACTATCAAAGCAGTTTCTCTGAATTGTTTTTCAGAAAACTGAAAATTTTTTTAATATCACATATATTATTGAATATTGTGAACGAAATTTCTCTGGAGGATTTCGGCCACTGTGGCCAAACGGAGCGGGGTACACATATGAGCCATACCTCAAATTAAAGCTCTAAGCATGTCCTATCTAAATATCAAAGCAGTTTTTCTGAATTGTTTTTCAGAAAACTTTAAAAAATTTTTTAATATCACATATATTATTGAATATTGTGAACGAAATTTCTCTGGAGGATTTTGGCCACTGTGGCCAAACGGAGCGGGGTACACATATGAGCCATACCTCAAATTAAAGCTCTAAGCATGTCCTATCTAACTGTCAAAGCAGTTTTCTGAATTGTTTTTTAGAAAACTTTGAAAAAATTTTTAATACCACATATATTATTGAATATTGTGAACGAAATTTGTCTGGAGGATTTTAGCCACTGTGGCCAAACGGAGCGGGGTACACATATGAGCCATACCTCAAGTTAAAGCCCTAAGCATGTCCTATCTAACTATCAAAGCAGTTTTTCTGAATTGTTTTTCAGAAAACTTTGAAAAATCGAACACCTATGGGCCTGCTTAGAGCAAAATATAAGGAAAAGAAATTTCAGGAACAAAAACCAGCTTAAAGCAATCCTTCTAGAAGAGTGGCAAAAAATTGACCAAAACTACATTTTAGATCTTGTTAAATCAATGCCAAAGCGTTTAAAAGCCGTTATAAAACAAAAAGGAAGGGCAAATAAATATTAATTATTTATTTTGAATCAATATTTTCCCGTTAATCACAACCAGAGCAACATTGTCGAATACTTTTTTTGCGTTGAAATATTACATGTTTTTGTTTTTGTATTTTTTTTTTCCAGAATATAGTTTTTTGTTGTATTTTTGTTTCATAAATAAAGAGATAACACTTTAAGCTAATAATCTGCATTTTTATATTATTCATTTTGTAGAATTTTTTTAACATATTTTGCATGATTATGAAAAACAAGCAGTTTGTCGAATACTTTTTTTGACCGCTGTATAATTATATAGATTATTATAAACTAATTACATGTTACATGATATAAAAAATTTCTGAATATTGTTGTAAAAAAAAAGATA